>PISX010002980.1:0-147574 GCA_004024625.1 Mellivora capensis | reverse complement strand
CTGGGGGCGCGCGTCCGGCCGGGAGGGCGCGGGGCACGGCCTCTGCGTGCCCCCGCCCTGCCCCAGCAAAGCCTCGTTGCCTTTATTTTATGCATTTTTTTGGGCTGCGGCTCGTGCTCGCTCGGACTCCTTCTGCGGAACCGACCGGCAGGTGTGCGTCCCTGTATTGTCGGAGCCGCGGGGCTGGTCTTTCGGGGCCGGCTGCGACGGGGGCGCCGGAGGCCGCATTGGGGGCCCGGGGGGACGGGAGTTGGGGGGGGCGCGGCCCCCGCGGAGCGTCCGGGCGGCAGCTCGGGCCAGGCGCCGGGGGCGCGCGGAGCGCCCGAACCCGAGCGCGCCGGCGAGTGTGGGGCGAGAGGGCACCGCCGATCCCAATCTCGCTTTTCGACCCAACTTAAGAAATGTGGGGTGAGGGCTGCTGGGTGGGGGTTATTAAACCTAGCAGGTGCTGTCCTTGCGAGCAGAGTCCACAAGGTGGTAGTATGGATTCTGCTTGTGATTTGGGATTTTTTCCCCCCAGTTTGGTCAGTTGGAGGGGGACGGTTTTATGTGCTCATATCCTATGCTTTGGGAAGGGATCTATGGCTTCGGCATCAAGGGCGCGTTGCCTTAAGTGCCTTCTAGTGAGAGGTGGGGCGACCGAGGGCCAAGCCCAGGGTCAGCACTTAGCAGGATTTCAGGGACGCAGAAAAGGAGAAAAAAAAATGGGGTAAAAGAAGGTAAGAAAAAGTTTAGGGAGACCTAGTTATCCTGATGCAGAATTTGCAGCCTGTGTGGGCGTTCCGCAGGCAACACACAGGGGCCAGCTGAAGACCGTGCGGGGAGGTCCGTCCTGCAGCCAGAAATTCAAGGTCCAGGAGAGAAACAGACCCGACTTCCCATTAGAACAAGGCAACCTCAGACGCTCACAGGGCTCCACGGTTGGAAGGGACATGCTCACCGGCTTCCTAGAGGGTGGCAGAACGCAGAGAAATGAGCACATTGCACCGAAATCTGCACTTTTGTGGGGGCGGTGGGGAAAGGGGAGGGGAGACAGTGCAGAAGTATTACGTGCCTTGAGTTGTCTGTGGGAAGAGGTTAACAGGAAGTGTGAAAAAAGCTCAGGATAGGTTTCCCTGTGTGCACGGAACACAAGAGAAACCGTTAATAGCACATGGTTGAATCCATCCCTTATTTCCAGAAAGAAAAAAAAAAAAAAATCTGAATTTTGTATTTGTTTTTGTCCCCATATTGGGAACATAAGAATTTCACCCGGGGGTAGGGAAGGCTCTGCAACTATGTATTTTTTATTTTTTTCAGATTAGACTTCCAGAATTGTGTTATCCAAGGAAATGCTATATATATATATATATACATGGCCATATATATATGGTTTAAATGTATGGCATAAATTTGTAGCTATGGCAGTTTTCAAGAGTATCATCTTGGTGTGGAAGAAAATGATCAGGACCAGTTGTAGCAAGTGGAAAATTACTTCATCAGTTTAAATCACTGAATTCCGATGAGAGGATTGTGTTCTTTGGGGAAACTGGAATGATTTGGAGCAGGAATTGAATGATAATTGTATTTTCATCATAATACCTGTGATCCGATGCCAGCTTTAAGGTGTTTTGACATGTTTTTCTGGGGTGAAGGAATGGTTGCTTTCCTTTGTATTCTTTTTTTTCTTTCAACAAATAATGCTGAATGTATGTTTGCTCTTAAATACTGTAGTCCAGCCAGTTTTGAGCAAATCTAAGAATAGAAGATACTCAATATGTAACTGATTGCCCCAGGGGGTGGATAAGACAGGTACTGAGCTGTTGCTAAATTTGCAAGTGAATGAACTTGAGGATTGTGGAAAGGGTTTTTTTTTTTGTTTTTTTTTTTTTTTGTTTTTGTTTTTTGGCATGGAATGTGTAGACTAATGATAAGTATATGGGGGTTTCTCTTTATTTCTGAACTTGGTCTTTTCATTTGGGTTTCTTTGTAGGAATTTGTGGAAAGCTTCTGGTCTCGGCACAAGGGATAGCGTGCTTACTGGCTAAGCCTGTTACATTGCTTTCAGAATGTGCAAGGGTCTTTTTCAGAACTCTTTAGAATATGGTCCCTCTTATGCCCCGACCACAGGGGGGGAAAAAAAAAAGCCTGGAGATGGTTTTTACAAAAGTAAACATTCAAGTGCATGGGAATCTGGCTTCTGTTTAAGTCTGTGGTTTGAAGTAGAGCTTCGTATTTGAAACATTGAGTATGTGGCAGAGTAGGATCAAGACTGCAACTTGTTGATGGAATGTATCTTACTCCAATGAAGTTTCAAGATAAACATATTTGACGCCCCTAAATCCTCACCCAGCAGATAGGCTTTTCTGGCTAAAATATACTTAAATCCCAAACATGGGGAGAGCTGATTTCAGTATGCTGATTTTAACCGTAAAGAACACTTTTTCTATTCTTTTCCTTCTTTTGGGGGGTGGGGGGTCGGCATATAAACCACTCCGTGTTTCTTTCTATAATGTTTTCCACCTTAACAATAGATGTTATATTCCCCAATGGGAAAATTATGTTAAGGGGTTGTTTAAACAAGTTGCATCATTTTTATTTTTATTTTTTTTGAGAAGAGACTTCTTGTTCTACTTAATTACGTTAAATAGTAATAATGATCTGAAGACAGACTGTGCTCTCTGTGCAGTAACAACGGATTTCTTAAACTCTTCAGCTACCAGTTCCCGACCCCATGGGGGGCGTTTGCCCATTCATGGGCCATTCCCTCCACGAATGTTTTCCAGTTTTGTCATTTTTCTCTAGACAACCTACATGGGGCCTTTCAAAGCCTCCACTGTTCTTGGCTTTGTGAATGGCAGGATGGGCAGCCCTCCTTTTTCTCGGGGAGGACAGAGGAGCAGAAATGAGCAGGGCGTAGAAATCAAGGCCTACAGGCTTGCCATTTCGCCACTGCCTGCCTTTGCACAGACATGAAGGCCAAGCTTTTCTCTCTGCAGTGGTGACAACTCAACAAAGGTAAAAGGCTGTTAAAATCACAACAATGGAAGGTTGGTCTTGGGGCACAGCCCGTCCATCCAGGGCTCCCTTCAAACTCCAGACGCCGAGTGTTGAGTTCCCTGGTCAGGTGTGTGCCTGCCTGAGCTCTACGTGCCCGTGCACATTGGCCGGTTTCCAGAATGGTCTTGTATCTCGTCCAACCCTCCCTTCCTCCCAGAAGTGGTACCTTAGGGAAAACAAACCAAACCCCAACGAACATAACCTGCACAGTAAGATGAAATTGTAGTGAACTGATTCCCGAGCGGAGAAAGCGTCATCTTTGCCTCCTTTAGGGAGAAAACGAGGAAGCATGAGGCCTAAAACCTCATCGGAATCAATCTCCAAAGATCGGAGACAGATCTTTATTCGGGGTAGTGTTAATGAAATGGCATGTGCTTTCACAGGTGTTTGGAAATGTGTGGAAACAATCCAGGGTTTTGTTTGGGTGGCTTTCTTTAAGATGAATGTTCTATAAATAGTGATTTGCTACAGTAACCGAGTTCTATTTTGGGATTGCAATGGGACCTTCTTGGTTCTGCCTGTTCATGGTGCTGAGCCTTCTGGTTTTGAAAAGCCAGTGCCTCATGGCATGATGAGACCCTGGGTCTGGAAGTTTTCCTCCCAGGTGCATTTTTAGGTTTTATGTCATTGGGGTAAGAACACGGGAGCTGAGGTCTGGCCTCTTAGCAAACTTTCCAGCGAACGGCACCCTATTGCTAACACTGGGTAGGAGATTGTGTTGCTCAGCTCTCAAATTTGCTTATCTGGCTAAGCTAAGAGATTACGCCCATTGATTGCTAATGCCCCTTTCTCCGCCTCCCCAGCCCTAGGCAACCACCATTCCCCTGTATGAATCTTGGAATTTGAGTATGTTACATACCTGCAGGCATTAGCTGCTCCTCTAGGCTCCATTGCCTTTTTTGTTTCTGTTGGTTGTGCCATCCTGTCCCCATTGTGTCCCCTCCCCTGCCCCCACTGTGTCCCTGCCCCCACTGTGTCCCTGCCCAGGAAGACCAAAGGATACAAATTTTGCAAAGTGCCCCTCTTTGAAGCGTGGACCTTGGCCTGCTCTCTTTGGACCATAAAAACAAACACCTTGGTTAGTTTGAAGTCGCATTCCTTGCTGGGGTTTTGGACCCTTTAAACAAAGAACCACGGTTACTGACCCTGAGTGATGCTGATGGGAAACCACACTGAAGGCTGAGGCTCATTTTTGCAAAGCCTGGCAAAGGTCTCTTGCTCTGTTCCCGTTGCCCTGATGGGATTTGCTCTCGGTGTCACTTTCCTTGTTTTGCATTTCAGCATCACCAAGGCCTGGTTCAGAGCTGGGGCAGGGAAGAGAATTGCATTCCTTGGCTGGTTGGCAGCAAGGAATGGGTGTGCTCTCAGAAACCGTGGGGAGGGGTGCAGAGAGCCTTCATTGTTTGCAGATGCTTTCTACTGCAGGATAGCTGTGAGTGCACCAGGGGGCAAAATGGGAAAATAAACACTTTTTTTTTTTTTTTTTAAATTTTTGGAAACCAATGGATCATCCTTACCTGCTTTTCTAAGTCAGTCAGAAATGCCCTTGTGGTCTAAAGGAATGTGGTAATGATTGAAACGTGTGTGTTTACCTACACCCGGATGCACAAAAGTAACCAAGACCTATTTTCTTTTCTTTCTTTTTTTAAAGACTTATTTATTTGAAAGACAGAGGCAGAGAGGGAGAAGCAGACTCCCCACTGAGCAGGGAGCTTGATGGGATGCAGGGCTCCATCCCAGGACCCTGGGATCATGACCTAAGCTGAAGGCAGCCACTTAACCAACTGAGCCCCCAGGTACCCCAACTATGAGCTGTTTCTTGCATAAAATAATGTTATTGGCAAACTGTATCTAGGAACCGTGCATCATTTAGTGAGCCAAATTCCATGTAAATACGTATACAATTACCAGTGTATAAGATTACATTTATATGCACTCCTAATTGTCCTTGTGTGTTATCCATTCATATACTTGTTTTTACATACAATTTAGGTAATTGATGGAGAAAGCTTTCATCATTTAAATTTGGTATATTTTGCAATTCATTGGAAAGCTTTTATACATCTCTGTTTTAGCTTTTAGATATCTTGATGAATGAATTCATTTAGATATATATACACACAATTATGTATTGTACAGTTTTTTGTAAATATACAGTGTACAGAATAAATTACTGTATCAAAAATACTGTAACATTAAACATCAAAAGTACCATAAACAAAGAGTACATTGGTAGATCTAGGGAGATAGACAGCCCTGCATTTTCCAGAAGAAAGTACTGTATGTGGCGAGTGCATTTCCACGCTGGTCCCCAGTATCGACCTAGAATGGTGCACGGCAACTACAGCTTGGAAAATCTATCACCCACACGTGATGGCAAGCATATTGTAGTACTCATGGAAATGTAATGAATTGACATTTCGTGTGCTTTCATGGACTGCTTGGGACCTCTTCTGTCCGTGGGACCATGTGCCTAGCCATGGATCTTTCCTGCCTGGGTGGATAGGCAACTCATGCTTTTCTACAAAAACACTGTGACCACCTGAAACTAATTGTGTGTCAACGATGCTCCAGAAAAAAAAAAAAAAAAAAAAAAAGCATACCATACAAAAAAGATGGAGACCATCTGATGGTATGTGGCTGTCAGGCAGGCATGGCGACACAAGGGTGACCATGAGCACAAGGGCCATGGTGGCCACGGCTCTCGGTCTGTGTAGCCCTCTGCCCACCATGTGACGGGTTCTGTTGACTCATTCTCTTGGTGGCTTTGCTCACCATGAAAAACCAATATGGTAGACTCAGGAGTGGAGCTCCTTGGCCGTGGCCAGAAAGAGATCGCAGGACTGAGGTATTTCTGTGTTTTTCTGGAAACTAGCTTCTTTCTGCACTAGAGCTCTCTTCTTTGGGTTTGCTCCTTCCCTCTTTCCTGGAGCTGTTTCGTGGAACGTGTACTACGTGCCAGTTGCAGGCTGGGGCAGAAGTTCAGGGCTGGTAGTAAAGAGATGGGCTTGGAATATGCCAGAACTCTCAAAAAGCTCGTGCCGTGAATGCTCATAAGAACATGGTTAAGGTCTTTGGCTCATGCATGCGTCACCCCTCCTGTTTTGGGTGTGCAGCATGGGTTCTCCCCATGTCTCCCTGCCTTCCCCTTGCTTCTGAGCTGTCTCCCGTTTTGGGGGAGTGAGGAGGTCCCATTGCTCCTTACTGGGTTCAGCGAATCCCAGACGTAACTAGATAAGATGCGGAGATCCCATCGTCAGGAAACGGTAGCAAACCACAACCGCAAAGAGCTCCCACGATGATCTGAAAGAAATCTTCACATGCCATATGTGTGTGGCTGGTTCTCTTTCTCAAAGCTGTCAAACCCCGTATTTGTAAAACACTGGTTCTCGTTTCGGCAAATCTGCGAGTAAATACAGGCATCAAGCTGATGACTTTGACTCCATCGAGAAGGGCGCACCTCTGAGACACTTTTGGGTGTGCTGGTTGCGTGAGCCCTCGGCGGTGGACATGTTCTCGCCGATCCCAGCCGGTTCCTGGCGGTCGTTATGAAAATGCACGCGAGGCGACAGTGAGATTGGTCAGCAGTCCCAGAGCGTGACCAGCGCCTGGAATCCCACTGTCCCTGAGCCTCAGAGATTGAAAAAAGTCACAGATAGGCATCTCATACTCAGACACCTTGGTAGAATCTCTCTCTCTCTCTTTTTTAAATTTTATTTATTTATTTGAGAGCCAGAGATCACAAGCAGGCAGAGAGAGAGGAGGAAGCAGGCTCCCTGCTGAGCAGAGAGCCCGATGCAGGGCTCGATCCCAGGACCCTGGGATCACGACCTGAGCCGAAGGCAGAGGCTTTAACCCACTGAGCCACCCAGGCGCCCCAATATTTTACCGACAGAGCAGAGAGAGGAACTGAGAGAGTGTGAGATTCCTTGAGAGTGGTTCCCTTGCCAGGGTAATCTGCAGGAATCAACTGGGTATTCTTTTTTCGTCCCCATCAGATTTATTTATTCAATATCTGTTGAAGGCTAAGAAGTAGCCATATAAAGTAGACCACATTGTTTATTTTTTGTTTATTATCCTTATGACAATCTGTATAACAATGCCATTTTGCCCCTCTGTCATAGATATTAAAAAAAAAAGTCATGGAGTGGGTAGAAACAGTAAAACATGAGCGACAGCCTTATGATTAGCAACAAAAAAAATTTATATCAGAATCTCCCTTCCTGTGTGTGTGTGTGTGTGTGTGTGTGCATGTGAATGTGTTTATGGGTTTCATCTCTCATGTCCCATGTTCCCTGTTAAGGAAAACAATGGCTTAATTCAGTGCTGATCAATCTGGCTTAAATAATGGCTTAATTAATTAATTAATCGATTGATGAAATAAAATAAATAATGGCTTAATTCAATGCCGATAAGTAGTTGAAGGCAAAATCGCCAGGGCCATAGAGCTTTGATGTTCGCAGTCCGGTTCCTTTTTAAAGTTTTCAGATGACGATGGTTAACACTGTGACATTTCACCTGGTTGAACGGGGCAAAGTCTTAGAGGCAGACAGAAAGGTGAAGATGTTCCAGGCGGGGTAGGGAGGTGGCCTGGAGCCTTGGGGGAAAAGAAGGCTGCTTGGCCTAAGGGACACTAGGGTGACATATATATATTTATAAAACCACACACCTGCGAGCTCATTCTGTGCAAAGAGCTCGTACCATTAGGATCCTACCACAGAGAATTATTTGGAATTCATGCCGTTAGAGACCTAGAATTAGTGAAAAGTAGACATTTGCAGAAACAACACAAACATACAAAAAAAAAAAAAAAACCCAACCAAATACCAAGAAATGCCCCCCTAAGGCCAGCATCTTTCTTTGTGCTCGACTTGGTCTCTTAGCCCAGACTTCAGGGAAAGCAGCTGAAACGTACCCCAGCAGGTGACGCGGGAGAAAATAGTTCTGTCCGAGGGTAAGGGTGAAGTCCACGCAGGAGGAAAGTCTAAGTTACGTAGAAATTAAGTAATAGTTAAATGTTCAGGGGCGCCTGGGTGGCTCAGTCGGGGAAGCGTCTGCGTTCGGCTGGGGTCATGGTCTCAGGTCCTGGGATCGAGTCCTATGCTCATGGGGGACTCTGCTTCTCCTTCTCCCTCCCCACTCCCAGGCCACAGCACCTGCATGTCTCCTTCGCCTCCCCTTGTAGGCATCGTATCCTCTCACCGCATCGTGCCGGGGAAGGTGAGTACAGGGCAGGAAGATGTCTTGAGAGACAGACCACATTCGCATCACTTCTGTTGACTATAGGATTACACCTGTTTTCTCCTGTATCCGGAGTTACTGTGACCCTCTTACTGCGTCTGATTGATAAATTAAACGTCATCGTAGCGATGCGTGGGTGCTCTATTGGGAATCCGTATGATTTGCAATTCCACGCGCCCACTAGGAGGTCCTGAATCGTATCCCCCACAGATGGGGGCAGTAACCCCTGGATAAAGCACGGATTCTAAAACGGCAGAGCAGAAAGTGGGAGCAACCTGAATTTGTTATAGCATAAAACAAGCCAACTTCTGTGAAAGGAGGGCTTGGTGGGTGAATTGTAGACTGTGCAAAAGCAGGCAACAATGTTATTATGAAACAACAACAAAAAAGCAGGGGGCACCTGAGTGGCCCCATTGAGCATCCGACGTTCAGTTTTGGCTCAGGTTGTGAACCCAGAGTCGAGAGATCGAGCCCTGCCTTGGGCTTTGGACTCAGCCTAGAGTCTGCTTCAGAATCTGTCTCCCTCTCTCTCTCTCTCTCCAATCAATAAATATAATCTTAAAGACAAAAACCAAAAAAAAAAAAAAAGCCAAAAAACAAACACCCCCCCCCCCCCCAAATCCACACAGAAACCCTTAATAAATAAAACCGGAAGGTACCCGTGATGCATAATGTTGGAAAAACACCATCTCAGCAAAACACTCCTGACCGTGTAGGTTCATAGTGGAAATCCAACTGTAGCGTTTTCTGAGGACGAAACAGTTCACGTCCTTCCTCACGTAGACTTTGGGCAAAGGTGTTTTATGAAGATTCAGTCTGCCATGAGCGTTTCTCGGATCACGTCCACCAGTTCAGCCTGTAATTATGTTGCTTCAAGGTTTCCTTGTGTGTATGACAAGAATGACATATTATAATATGCCAGATTTACACTAACTTGCATAAATAAGCAAGTGTCTTAATTTCACAATAGGATGTCTCTGCGTGTTTAATCCGGTCATGTCCAAATTGACAAGAAATTGTTTAGTTTTAGGTTTTTTTAAATATTTATTTGAGGGGAGGGGTTGAGGGAGGGGGAGAAACAAACTCCCCACTGAGCAGAGAGCCCGATGCGGGACTTGATCCCAGGACCTGAAGATCATGACCTGAGCCGAAGGCAGATGCTTAACGGACTAAGCCACCCCGGTGCCCAGAAATTGTTTACTTCTATGAGTGCCTAACATACATACTTATATTTATATATATATATATATACATATATATATATATTTTTAATTTTTATTTTATATATATTATATATAATAAATATATAGCATTTTATGTTGGTTTTCCATATATAAAATATACATAACATGTATACATATACATACATAAAAAACCTACATGTATGCTGACACTTTATGTATTTATTTATCTTATAGACATTTTTCCCTTTTCTTAATCTTATTTATATTTTATATCAAAAATATATAAATATATAAATACCAGCCTACATATGCAAATTCACAAATATACATCAGTATATATAATTTATATGTATCTATATAATTTAATAAGTTCTAGAAATACTCATACATATTTAGTTAAGGGTATGATTTATTTTTTATTGGGAAAACTTTCTGCGGACTTTTAGTGTATGTGCTGCCGAAGCGAGCAGTTTCTGAAGATTTTAAAAAATCATTTATTCATTTGAGAGAGAGCACGAGCAGGGGGAGAAGAGGAGGGAGAAGCCGACTTCCCGCTGAGCAGGGAGCCCGATGTGGGGCTCCATCCCAGGACCCCGAGATCATGACCTGAGCTGAAGGCAGGGGCTTCACCCACGGAGCCCCCCAGGCATCCCCTGATTTGCAAAAAAAGACGAAAAGTACCTGCATTCTGTAATACTGTAACAGGCTCAGTAAAACCTCAAACATGTTGGTTACACTGACAAACTTGGATTGTTACAACTTTGTTGCTAAATCCTTCCAAGAGCTCCCTAGACCTTTTCTGTCTTGTAAATGTAACTTATGGAGCACCTGGTGGCTCCGTGGGTTAAGCGTCTGCCTTCCGCTCAGGTCATGATCCCAGGGTCCTGGGACTGAGCCCCGCATCGGGCTCTCTGCTCAGCAGGGAGCCTGCCTACCCCCCCTCCCCACCCCCCGCCTGCTGGTCTGCCTACTTGTGATCTCTGTCAAATAAACAAATTAAATCTTAAAAATGTAACTTAGAAGGGGATGCAGGTTGCAATGCTATATGTAAGCATCGTCTACCTCCCCCTGCCCCCCAAATATGCTGCTTCTTTCAGACTAAACAGCCCAGCCTGCCCACCTGCCGGGCCTCAGGGCATTCCCAGCGGGAGGTGTGGAGCCCTGGGCCGTTTTGTGTCACCTCCCCGGCATCCCTGGGTCGGCATCCCTGGGTCGTCACGTGTCACGTGTTGAAACATGTCTGCGGCCGTGCCATCCATGGTCTTGGCTTCCTCTGGTTTCTCTTCAACCTTGCCGGTTGGCAGCTTCCCCCTCGAGGAAGGACCCGTAAACTGCGTGTGTCCCTAGTGGTGTTGGCAGCCCCCTGTCGTGGGTGGTGCACGGGGCTCTTCCCGGCACTGGCCGCTCCTGGGTCCTCACCTGGGCAGCTCACAAATGGGACGCAGCTGCTTCCCCTCCTCCCTCCCCTTCTCCCCGACCTGCCGCGAAGGATGCACCTGCCTCTCTGGAATCCAGGACAGCGTTCGCGTCGACACTATGTAAGCTTTGTGGCAATTTCAGTTTTATGTATTATAAGTTTTGGAGGGTCTGGATTGCAAGGTGCAAGGATTCCAGAAGAGTATAGGTTTTTACCGACCTTCCATTGAGGGAATACAAAAATCGCACGAATGATGATTAAATTGCCTGTATCACATACAGTCTAGAATTCGTTGGGCTATTCATGACGATCTTAGGCAATAATTCAGAATCAGATGTTGTTAGGGCTTGTAAGAAACCTCACAAACATTTGTATTCCTTCATTTACGTGGAAAGAAACCCAGTCCCATGGAGCTTCCGTGATTTTTCTGGGACGGCACACAGCTGGTCAGTCCTTTAATTTATTATATTTTATTTAAAGATTTTGTTTATTGGGGAGAGAGCGTGAGCGGAGGGGAGGGCAGGGGAGAAGCAGACTCCCCGTTGAGCCACGAGCGTAGAGTGGGGCTCGATCCCAGGACCCCAATATCACGACCGGAGCTGGAGGTAGACGCTTAACCAGACCATCGTGGACCCAGCCACCCAGGTGCTTCTGGTCAGTATTTAAAAAAAAAACAAAAAAACCAAAACTGTTCACAAAAGGAAGGTGAAGAGCCCGAAATTTCGGGGTCTGATATATTTCTGTTTGCCGACTCAGCCTATGCATTCATAGCACAAAGCACACGAGGTCAGTTCCGAAACCTACTTTTTCTTTGCAGAAGTTTCACAAGGTGAATGATTGCGGCGAAAGGCTCTAGGGGAGATCTTCAGCTGTGGGGAGGGAAGGGAGGAAGAACAGGACCCCCCAGTCCGCAGGGGCTGGTCTGTGCACGTCTCGTCTTTGCACGAGATCTGTCGATTCCCCTGGCAGTGACTCGGGGAAATCATTTTTTAAAAATTGCCCTATGATTAACATATAATGTTATCTTAGTTTCCGAGGTATGATATTGATTCCAAATGCTGTGTATTACTGACTCTCCCTGCGGGAAGTCTAGTGACCGCTGTCACGTTATTCCAATGTAATTGATTCTTCTCCCTGGACTTTTTTTTTTTTTTTTGGTAGGAAATTATGCTCAGTGAGACAAATACCATATGATTTCACTTCTATGTGAAATCACAAAAACAAACAAAAAAAACAAACAACCCCGAAACAGATGAACAAATAAAACACAGACTCTTCAAGGCAGGGAAATCTGTAGGTCGATGACATTTATCCAGATCAAAGGGGAAGCCGATGTCAGCTTTAAGAACGGCTGACTTAGGGGCACCTGGGTGGATCAGTGGGTTGAAGCCTCTGCCTTCGGCTCAGGTCATGATCTCAGGGTCCTGGGATCGAGCCCCACATCGGGCTCTCTGCTCAGTGGGAAGCCTGTTTCCTCCTCTTCTCTCTCTGCCTGCCTTTCTGCCTACATGTGATCTCTCTCTGTCAAATAAATAAATAAAATCTTAAAAAAAAAAAAAAAAAGAACGGCTGAGTTAGACACCGTGACTTGTGCGTGACAGTGCCCTGCACTGTGACCTAAGCTCACAAGCCCGGAGCTGCGGAGAGGGCACTGTGCCTCTGTCGCACGCACTCACAGTTTCCCCCACGATGCCTTAATGCAAAAAGCGCTTGAAACGGGTCCTTTCTTATTTCAGTGAGACACATTTTAGAACTGCAACTTTGTTACTATTGCTGGAATACGTTGGGGCTTTGATTCCTGATAAAACTAGGAGCTGATGATTCCAGTGCGAGGAAAGTTTCCGTGATAGGAAGCTAGCAGACGCCCCTCCTCACCCCGGGCTGCAACGAGTGTCCTTTGATTCTTACATGTTGAATCATGTATTCTATGTGATTCTACAAAATATAACTACAAAATTATACAAAACATAACCCCCCCCCTTTTTTTTCCCTTTAGGACATTTTTGCAATACAATTGCAAACAATTTTGCAAGTTGCAAATACAGTTTTGCAATTTGCAAACTCTTGCAAACTTTTGCAAATTGCAAATACAAATTTGCGATACAATTTTGCAAACAATGTTTGCCATTGTTTTCATTTTTAGAAGTAAGCTTTAAAAGAGTTCTAGATTTACAAAACACCATATGAGGAGTTTACAGAGTGCCCGTTTTATCTGTACCAAGTTAGCACACTGCCTCGCCTTGAGACATGGGTCCCAGACAAGGAGCCCGCACCTGCTCATTATCGATAACCAGACCCCAGACTTTACTGCCGTTTCACCCGTTTTTACTGACGGTTCCCTTTCCGTTCTGGGGTCCCCTCCCAGGAACCACTTTGCAGATGCTTCCCTCATGTGTCCCGTACTCTGGGGCGCTTGCTTTCGGTGACCTTGTTTTCATGACTGTCGTCGTCGTGGTGCGGTGTGAGTGTAGAACGTCCCCTTGTTCGGGTCTGTCTGATGTTAGAGGGTTTTGTGTGTTTGGGCTTGGGGGGTAGGTTGTGCAAAGAGGAATGGTCTTTATCATTCTGTCAAGGGTGTGTACGATGCGTGTGACTTTCGTGGTTCACGTTGACCCCTTTTGCCCGGCTTAAAGTCCATGCAAGGAGGGGAGCACGGAGAATTCCGCTGTATGGCTTGGTTGATGGACTTCCCCACCTCAGTGATGGACATTTCTTGTTGGGGGAGGATTTGCATCCCCCTAATTCTTCCATCAACCGTTTACATCACTATGGTATTACATCAAAATACCCAGATATTTTGTGCATCCTTCGAGGACCACATGGCACTATCTTCTAATAGTTTGTTACCACCTCTCCTTTTATTTCTTCTATTGTTACGCTGCCGTGGTTCGGACCCCAAGAAGTCTTTGCATTTTGATGACTCCCAAATGCAAATGCCAAGACTGTGTTCTAGAGCATCTCATAGAGATGGGTTGGATGGAGATGGAGGGCGGTGTTCTTGGAAGCTGGCGGGGCACCTGATGTTCCTTGAGGTTCCACTCAGAGTCTCGCTTGTGTTGGTCAGCTCGGCCCACCCCCTCACTGGTTCGCGGGGTGTTCAGCTGACCGAAATACCACCTTCCTGCAGAAAACCTTTGTGGACCAGCCACAGAGGTGCATAATGTCTTTGACAGAGTTTCCTTGCATTAGCTTGCAGCCTTCTCCTGCGGGAAGCAATGCTTCAGGGTGACCATGGGCACCATTCCTTCCCGCAACCCCCGCTAGCGTTTTCCGACAGACATGCATGAAATTGCAAGAACGTGCTGCTGCCCCAGAGACCTCCAGGGCTGACCCACGGAGTTTACATTTTGTCCTGCTGGCTGCGTGGCCACGTGCCTTTGTTGGCCATGATCCATACTTTAAACAGCAACCTCGTTCTCTCAACCCGTGATGTGGGTTTTGATATAAAAGTACATCCTAGGAAGCAGAGAGGCAGGCAGAGAGAGAGGGTGGGAAGCAGGCTCCCCACTGAGCAGAGAGCCCGATGCGGGACTCGATCCCAGGACCCTGAGATCACGACCTGAGCCGAAGGCAGAGGCTTAACCCACTGAGCCACCAGGCACCCCATAGGAAGCATTCTTGTTGGACGTCTGGGAACTGGGTCCATTGTGTGAATAAGACATGAGCACACTGTAGCCTTTCAAGGAGTTTGTTTGTTTAATTTTTGAAAAGATTTTATTTATTTTTTTTGAGAATGGGCAGAGTGAGAGGGAACCCAAGCAGGGGCAGAGGGAGAGGGGGTAGCAGGCTCCCCACTGAGCAAGGAGCCCAGTGCGGGGCTCGATCCCAGGATCCTGGGACCATGACCTGAGCCAAAGACAGACGCTCAACAGCCTGAGCCACCCAGGTACCCCTCAAGGAAATTTTGCAAGGGCATTTTTCCTTATAGGGAAGGAATGAGAAGTATTATAGGAAACAGAAGTTTTGGGTAACTATCAGTTATCGTCCCAAAGCCAGTGGTTAAATGCCAAACCGCCTGTATCCTTTCTACGAATAATTTTCTGAATCTTTTAAACATCAGTGAGCGTTGTCTATTGTATCCCAATCAATGGTGTCTGTATATGTTTATAAGTACATGAGTCTAGATCAACATTCATATTTCATCGATATATGATGTCTTGACTCATGACGATACATTGTATGTCTGTGATCTGTCGACTTGATACCATGTTTCTAACACTGTCTACATCATATTGTTTCCATTTGTACTACCGACATTGTATCCATATCTGTATTTCTATATACATCCACATCTTTCTTTACATTGTATCTATCTGTATCTATGCCACTTTGAACTTCTTTCCCCTTTTTAAAAAATTAACATATAATGTATTTCTTGTTTCAGGGCTGTAGGTCTGAAACAAATTCATCATGTTACACAATTTACAGCATTCCTCATAGCTCGTACCCTCCCCAGTGCCCATACCCCGGCCACCCCCTCCCTCCCACCCCCAATCCCTCCAGCAGCCCTCAGTTTGTTTCCTGAGATTAAGAGTCTCTTATGCTTTGTTGTGCCATTTTTGAACTTTACACGTGCCACAGTGTGGTAGCAGAAGCCACCTCAGGATTACTACACATCTTCTTAAGCATTATTTCTCACGATTCGTTCTCACAGGTCACACCTTAACTCACGTCATCCTCCTCATTATCATTATGGTGTGTTTTTTTACCTTTAGGATCGAGGGGCCCAGTGTATTCTGTTGTGTGTCTTTCTGCCTAGTCTGTTGATTTGTACAATGATTAAAACCCTCAAAAAAATTCCGAAAATCCTTTTCTAGCCAGTTGAAATGTGACTGGATATTTCACTGTTGAGGATTTCAAGCATGAGGAGTCATGAATCCCACGGACCCATCACGTGGCTTGAGAAATAAGGATTGCATCGTCTGGTCTTTCCTATTTAACCTCATCCATGGCCCTGTTCTCATTATGGCACCATGAGATTCATGTGAACACGTGTCAATATATTGCTCTAAAGTATAAGACCCTTTAAAAAAAATAGCCATTAAAGTAAAAGCTGACATTTTAAGATCTTGCAAGCTCACACGCATGACAATAGGTGGGTTTGCGTTTTGAATTTCTTGCCATCCGTCCGTACCCCTACCCTCCATCCTTTCCTTTTCATTGGTGAGTCTCATTGAAGAAAGGGTTCTTTCTGCATAACCTACAGGGAGGTAGGTCAGAGCATCACCAAAACGTAGCACTCAGGTCCTTTTTAGAGGAACATGGACCTTCTCCGGGATCGTCAGCCTCCTTAGGAGGAGGAGCCCGTGTGACCTGAGGCTATACTCCCCTCATGGAGGAAAGCTGCCTGAAGATGGCCGGGGTGTGTGTGTGTGTGTGTGTGTGTGTGTGTATGGGGAGCCCCGTGGCTGCCCTGCGTCTCCTGTGTTCTGTTCCCAGCTTATACACCAGGCTGACGACAGGCAATTGGAAAGAGGATGGAAGGTCGACTTTGTTCCATCATTCAACACACACACGCTCCAATTTTCCCCCCTTTTCCCATCTCTAATTCTCTCCCCTTTCCCCACTGAGTCAACCAAATTAGGTCCTTCTGATAGAAGCCCACACGCTGTGTTCTCTTGGCAAAGACAAAAGCCACAGAGCAATAACCTAACGTCCTACGGTCCGCGTTGGCCATCATTGCTACGCTGATGTGTACTTCTGCAGGTCGTTTTCTGACTCTTGGCCAAAGTGTGCCCCCACTTTACTTATTTTTCTCATTTTATGGAATAATTGCCCCCCATCACTGCATACATTTAATCTGCACGGCGTGCTGGCCTGATTTACGTGTGCTGGGAAACGGTTCTCGTTCCGTCACACCTCTCCCCAAACCGTCCGTTAACATCCCTCTGGTCATGTCGCTACAGTTGAAAGAAAAGGAGAAAAAAAATGTCCTCCTTGTGATGAGAACTCTTGGGGTCTATTTTCCTAACTCTTCTACGTATCATGCAGCTTAATTATGATGTTAACATGATCCCTGTGTTGCCCCTTTACATCCCCAGGACTGACGTAGCGTTTCCCTGAGAGTTCCTGTTCTTTGACCAATTTCCTCCAGTACTCCCTCTCCCCACCGCCCTGCCTCTTGTAACCACATGTCTGATTTCTTTCTTTTAGTTTTTTAATGATTTTATTTATTTATTTGATAGAGATCACAAGTAGGCAGAGAGGCAGGCAGAGAGAGAGAGAGGAGGAGGCTCCCCGCGGAGCAGAGAGCCCGATTCGGGGCTCAATCCCAGGACGCTGAGATCATGACCTGAGCCGAAGGCAGAGGCTTAACCCACTGAGCCACCCAGCTGCACCTTTTTAAATTTTATTTTATTTTTAATCTTTTTTTTGCATATATTCCCAAAAACAGAATGGCTGGATTATATGCTGGTTTTGTTTTTCGCATTCGAGGGAACGCCGTGCTGCCTCCCACACTGAAGCCAACTGTTTCCAAGCCCACCATGCACATGGCCATTGTTCTCAAGCTAATATAAGGATGCCCCATCTCAACACAGCTTAGGGACCAACAGAAGACTAACAAAGACGGTTTCTTGTCCCTATTGCTTTTTTGCAACCCTTTTCCCCCACAGCTTTATGGAGATATAATTGGCATATAACACTGCATAACTGGAAGTGTACCCATTGGTTGGATATATTTACATATAACGTGATGAACACCATAGCTTTCGCAAACACCTCCCTCCGGTCACACAGTGACCATTCCTTTTTGGTGGACACATAGTTAAGATTTACTCTCAGCACTTTTCAGGCATCTAGTCTGTTAGTGTTCACTATCATCACAATATCGTGCATTAGATTTCCATAATTATTCACCTTCCCCCTGGAAGTTGGGACCCTCTGACCGGCATCTCCCCATCTCTCCCTCCTTCCCGGCCCTCGATCACTACCATTCCACTCCCTGCTGGTAACATGACCTCCTCTTTCAGTAGGATACTGACCTACATGCCCTTTGCGTGGTGTTACGCCTTTCTCCTGGGAAACAACAGGAATGTCCTACCCAGCTTTGAAAGATATGCTCTTGCTCGAAGTAGCAGTTGAGTCCCTTTTGTTGGTGTGTGTACGTACGCTTGTGCCTGTGCCTTTAAAAAATCCAAATTTCCACAACAGACTAGAGATCCTAAGTGATAGCAAGTCGGAGATGAGCGCAATTGGTTACAAAAAGGATGCGTCAGAGACTTTTGCAAACTGACAGGTGCTGGATAACATTTAAGTCACGACTGCATGTGCTCAGATATGTGCTAGGACTACCTCTCCCTCACACACAAGATTCACTGCCCTTGGCACTGTTGACATTGGGGGTGGGTGATTCTTTGATGCAGGTGACCACCCTGTGCCTTGTAGGACGCTTTGCTGGCCTCACGCTGCCAGGAGCAAATCTCTTCCCAGCTGTGACCACCAGAAACATCTCCAGATGTTGCCGGAGTCCCCTGGGGGCTAAAAATCCCTGCCAGTTAAGAAGTCTGTTATAAAACGACGTGTGCCTCGGCCACATTCTCATTCTCTGTGGGGTCCTAGCCGCCCCGTAGGTGTGCTGGGCATGACCAGAAAATCAAAGGGGGGGGGCAAAGAGGTCAACGAGCGACAGCACCCACATGATCCTTGCGGCGTTCGCGTAACAAGAATCCACTGTATGAATTGTATCCGCTGTCACGAGCATCGGGTTGATGTCCGGGCATAGCCTCTATGAAGCACGTTATCGAAAAGGAATTTGGAAGTGATGTATGTAAGGGAGAGCATTAGAGAAAATAAAAAGAATAAAGAATCCCCGATAAGCATCTTTCACGGCAAAATGCAGAACGCCACGCAGCTGGCTTCTCTGAAATTGGGCCGAGCCACGTTGCAAATGGAAATGCAGTCGACGGGAAGACGGTGTCTCAGCGTTTGACGGGCAGAGACATTTACGGTTCCGCAGATGCCCACAGATCGGGGAGCGCGACGGCTCAGTCAGGACTTGCTCGCGTCGGTGCGAACCACGAACAGTGGGCCGAACGGAAAAGTGAACGTAAGACGCCTTGACAACGGGGTTCTATCTTGCGAGCTGGGATGCCGTCGATGAAAATTAAATTCTCCAACAAAATAAGAAGTTTTCCTAGTCGGCGAGTAAAGACGAGATGAGTTTATCAGGGAAAATGTGTTTTGAAGGGAGGGTATTACGCGTCTCACAGGTTTGGAATTAGGACCAGCGACCCCAACGAACGCAGACGCAAGCCTTGTCGCAAATGACTTCCTAATAGCTGACTTTGCGTTAGGGTTCTTACCTCCTGGAAGAAATAGCCACCTTTTACATGCTTAGGATTAAAGAGCGGGGTAAAACCAGTCACTTCTAGTCAGATAGTCATAAGACAGTGTTGTGATGTGCCTCATTGGAGGGCCACGCCTTCCCTGGTTTCTGAAAGTCTGAATGAGACACGGCTGTTATCAAGGATTCAATTCTGTAAACTTGCATTGTGGGGGGTGGAGTGGGGGGTAGAGGAGGGCATTTATATGGGCTGCGAGGCGTATCATTTCATGGCCTTCATTTCGTCGTTCGTAAATGTCCTGACTACCTTTTTCCTTGCCTCCACTTTTAAAACTTTGCTTATATTTTTAAATTCCTTGTTTTAAAGATTTTACTTATTTATTTGACAGACAGAGATCACAAGGAGGCAGAGAGAGAGGGGGAAGCAGGCTCCCTGCCGAACAGAGAGCCCGACATGGGGTTCGATCCCAGGACCCCAAGATCATGACCTGAGCCGAAGGCAGTGGCTTAACCCACTGAGCCACCCAGGCGCCCTATTTCTGAATTTCTGATGTTGTGGCTAAAATACTCAAACTAGGAGCACCTGGGGGGCTCAGATGGCTGGGCGTCTGCCTTCGGCTCAGGCCCTGGTCTCCAGGTCCTGGGATCAAGCACCGACTGTGTCATTGAGCTCCTGGCTCAAAGGGGAGTCTCCTCCATTTCCTTCTCCCCCTGCTTGTGGAGCCCTCTCTCTCTCTCTCTGGTGAACAAATAAAATCTTAAAAATAAATAAATAAATAAAATATTCAAAATTAAATGTTAAGACTCCTTGAAAACGGGGTTCTATCTTGCGAGCTGGGATGCCATCGATGAAAATTAGATTCTCCAACCAATGGAACAAATTTAAAATAAGCTTTTGTTCCACAAGGAAAGAGGCAAGTAAGCCAGGCTCTGGCAAAAGTCTTAAGAGGGGAAACCCATTGATTATGCAACGGTGCCCTACGGGGTTGATGTATGTATGCAAATCGCTCCCTCCGACAATTTGAGCCAATTTGAGCAGGTGCCTGTGTGAATGTGAGCTCCGCCGACAGCACCCACCCTCATTCCTCAACCTCCTGCAAATACGCAGAAGCCGTGAGGTCGCTTCTGTGGGGTGATAACACACCTGGTTGAAAGGAAACCCATCGAGCCACTCATCCAAATGTTCTGTTTCCCCAGTTCCAAATTCCAGCATCTGTGTGTGTGTATGTGAGAGAGAGAGAGAGACAGCGTACAATTTTCCCCGTCGGTTTGTCTCCAGGTTTAACACCCGACGTTCAAGGACACACACCACGAATCCAATCACGTCCAAATCATGTCATTTTGCAAATAAGCCAAGCGTGGTGGGGGGCATCGCGTCCCCCCAGAACGAGAGGGTGCGGTCCTGATGCCCAGCATGTCCCAGTTTGACCTTCTTTGGAAAGACGTTCTTTGCAGATGCTGTAAAGAGGTCAGGCAAGGGGGCTCTGATCCCATGACGATGGTCCATCTAAAGGGGGACACAGCATATGCAGACAAAGGCACCCACAGTGGGACGACAAAGCGAAGAGTCAGACCCACAGGGAGAAGGCAGGCTCCTTGGATCATTCAGGGCAGCGTGGTCCTACCAACACCTTGACTTTTGGCATTTGATGGGAGAATATATTAAGCCTTGAGTGTGTGATCCTTTGTCCCTGCAGCCCCAAGAGCCTCGCCGAAACACAGGGCTGTGTGCAGGACAGACCCAAAGGGAAGCAGCCTGGGTAGAGCCAGGTGAAGGGCAGACCCCCAGCCCAGCTCCTTGCTCTTTCCTTAGCCTCACCTGGCTTTTCTGACGCGGGAGGGACATCCGTCCTCCAGAGTCCCCTCTGTCCCATCCGCGTTTCAGAGATGACGCCGCTGCATCGTACCCCGGCACCCACATGTGCAGGGCATGGTTGTGGGGCTGAGGGTGGCGGTCCCCCTTTGTAATTGCAGCCTTCTGCGTGGACGCACTGGGGTTTCCTACTCCTCGACTGTGAAATGAGTGGGTTGGACCCATCCCCAGGTCCTCTCCAGCTCATTCTGCATGATTCCAGAGCCACAATCGTAGTAATTAAGACTCTTGACTTGAATGCCGCTCATTTGCAGCCCTGATTAGTGATACGCTCGCTCCGTGTGTTTTCTGGATAAACTTCGTTGTGACCTGGTTCAGGGGTGCATGCGCGTGGAGAAGAGGGGGCGTGCGGCTAGAAATGGTGACGTCTGGAACACGTCCCGGGTGCTGACGTGCTGGACCACATCGAGGTGATCCCAAGTCTGGCCGTTCAAGCACCGTGCAGCGTTTACGGGAGAAAAACCTACTCTGCGCTATAATGAAACGGACGACGTGGGTATGATTTGTCACATCCTCTCTTTGCCTCTGTCTTTCTTCTGTGTCTCGCTCTAAGGAAATACCAAGTCCGGCATGGGTTTTCTCCAGCGTATTTTCAACGTGTAATCATGCATGATAAACGGTTGAGCGAGAACGATCTCTCAACGTTTATAGGGTGGCATAGGCATGTCTTTTGTCTCCCAATTGGTGTGAGTGTCAAAACCTTTTGAAACTTTACCGAACGTTTCATACACTGAGCAACGAGCGCGTGTTGGACGTTTTTGTGGGGGAAGGAAGGCACGTCGGCTCCCTCTTGGTGCTTGTGGTCTGGTGGGGGATAAAGGCACATCTGAAATGATGACATTAAGACCATGTGGCATCATTACCTTACGAAGAGTGGCTCAGTGAATGTTTGCGGGGCTGGGAGAACACGGGGATTCCTCATAGGGGATGCTCCTTCAGGGTTGGGTTCATGGGATGTCTCCCAAGGGAACAAAGACCTTCCAGTAGAGAGGGGGTTGAAACAACTTGAGGAAATGGTGGGGAAGAGACAGATTTTGGAGCCTGAAAGTGCGGCGTTCAGAGCCAGTGCTGAAAGACCCCTGTGATGTGAATGAGGGACAGAGCTGGCTTCTGGACTCTTGGTTTAGCCTCCATCCTGTGCCCATGCATCCCTGGGTCAGAGTAGGTTCCCACACATTTCATTTCTGTTCTTAGAATAATACTGTTGGGAAGACTGTCAGCGAAAGAAGGCACTGAACCCTAAATCTTAAATGCTTTTGAAGCCCATCATCTAGGGCAGCGTTTCCCAAACTTGACTATCCGAACCCCCTGCAGGACTTCTGGGCTCCATCCATCAGCGGCTCCATCCGCCGCTGAGTCGGCGGATCCAAGATGGCACCCGCGTGAACTTGCCACTAGTGATCCAGAAGGGGTCACACTCTGAGAACCATTGCCTATGGGTCTTTTCACGTTACATTTCCACAAACGACTTGTTTAACTTGTGACTCTCGTGTACGATTTCTGTCCCTCCTACTTGGAAGGTGGCTTTAGCACTAACTCTGGGTCTGGTAGTTTGGTTTTGACATGAATCTTGTTCTTCTGATTTACACGTTGTCTTTGTTTTCAGATTCCCGGTCGGTTCAGACCAGTACATATTTACTGGGCACCTACCATGTGCTGTGCACTATGCGGGATGTAAAGATTAATAATAACCTCCATAAAAACTCATTGATACACTGGATGTTATTTATCCCCCCCATGCTTCCAAAGGCTCAGCTCATAATTCAAATCACTTGAAGGCAGTCTATTGTTTTCCACTTCAGAGATCCAAGGGCACATTCTGTCTCAAACAAGGTCTTGTAATTCCAGGCTACATGCTGCTACCTTGTCTTCAGAGACGAAGAAACCATGAATAGAGCTTCACTCACTCACTCACTCATTCATTCATTCGATAACCACATATGCACAGCTTATTTTGAGAAGGTCACCAGACTAGATAATGCAAGACACAGAAACACAGATAAGATTCAACCCCCGATCCCAGTGAGATCACCATCGCAGTAGGGAAGACAGAATGATCAATGAAGTACTTTTACTACAAGGCATGCACACCACACAGTCCATAAGGATGATGAAAACACGACCTTGGGAAAATAGTCTTATTTTCCACTAGAATCTTATTTGGCACTGGGATCACTTGGGACAATTTGTTATTTGTCTATCACTGCATACAACATTCCCCTAAAACACTGCTTAAAGCTGAAAATACTGATTATCTCATAGTTTTTCTGGAACTCGGGAATTCAAGAGCCACATGGCTTGGTGGTTCCGGTTAGGGGTCTGGCGTGATGCTGCACTCCAGCTGGAGACTGGGGTGGACATTTTAGAAAGGGGTGGAGATTCTCCCTTATGTGTCCCTCCCTTAGCAGGAGGCCCTAGTTCTTTGCCACATGAGCCACTTCCTAAGGCCAGGTACACAAGATGGGTGTCTGGCTTCCTTGAGTTGGGGAGGAGAGAGACAGGCAGAGAGGGAGGGACCCTAAGATGCAAACTGTGGTCTTTTCTGCCTTGAACTGGGAGGTTGGTTCATCATAAGTTCTGCATGCTGTTGGTCACACCTGGTACCAGTTTGGAAGGGGACAGGGGGAAGGTGTTGGTACATGGAGGCCAGGACTATTGAGGGCCACCATGGAAGCCAGTTTGTCAAAGAAACTTTTTCACAAAGAAGGTTCCTTATGATCTGTGTTTCAGGATGGATGGGGTTTTGTGTGAAGAGCAAAGGAGGGAGGGAGTCGATACGTGCGTGCAGCAAGTGTTGAATAAAGGCACTTCTCGAGTGATGACATACACGCATGTGATGTGTGATAATTTACACAGGTGCACGTGAATGGGTTCAGTGTCATTTCAAGCTCAGGTGGTTGCGTTGGATGACTAAATTGACATCAGAGCATTCTGGATGGCAGAACCCAACAGTAAAGCAAATAGATGTTATTCCGTTGGCTCTGGTGGAGACCTGCTGTTGCTTTTGCTGACGTGAACCATTCACAGGATGTCAGTTTTATGGCAGATACGATGGAGGTGGATGGTTGGTAGCGATGGAGATGGAGGCTGAGGCCATGAGGTTAATAGTGTGAATTGAGACCTAGTGGCAGGAGATGGTGAGGAATTCATGACCCTTGCACAAAGCCCCGGAAGATGGTATTGATGGCTATGTCTTGCATAGAGAACCAAGCAATGGGGTCGCCAATGGAGGCTGGTGTTATATGTCAGGTCATTTCGTTAAGGGAAGAGAGAGGGTTCAGAACTTGGGTGGACCGGTCAACATTGCCAGATGATAAGACATCTGTGAGACTCACAGAGAACAGGTGGTTCTTGGTGATTTTCAGGTAACCGATGGACTTGAAAAGATGCACTTCTCAGTCCTCCACATTCTGCGGTTTATAGTGTTTCCTTCTGAAACTGGCCTCCCATATTCTTTATCAAAACCTTCCCCACCGTTCTCTTCATCTGTCCGCAAACCTACTTAAATGTCCTGACATGTCTTACCTTGAGGGAAGGTCTCGCCATAACACACATTTCTTTATTTCTTCCCACATCTCTTCTACTTTCTGTTCTGACAGCACACCTGGGTTCCGTGGCTTGCCCCGGGTACTGCTACAGGTGCTGATACGTTAGCAGAGCCAACGTTCTCCATAGACTCTGACATGTTCATCATCCCTCCTTCAAGGGGCTCTATCCTTCCTTGAATTCCTGAACGTTCTCCCCTCTGAGTCCCCCCTACTGCCTTTCGATTCCTTTAATGAATTTTTCTGACTCTGAACTTTTCTGCTGCTCCCTCTGCTTCAGTCCCAGGCCACTTCTCCAGCTTCCAGACTGCCCCACGGAGCTCTGCCTCTGCTCGTGATGTAACCGTGCCTTCCACCTGGGAGCCCCACACGGGCCCATGTTCTGCTCTGACTTCTCTCTCAAGCCGCCTCCTGCTCTCCCAGTGGCCTCCTTTTGGACAACTTCGTCTGTGTGCTCTGCAAAGCTCAGTTCAGTGTGTCCAGATTCTGCCCTTCATCTTTCTTGCCAAGCTTGCTCCGTTTCCTGCATTTTGTTTTCCCAGGACAGGTATCCTCTGCACTCAGTCCCTCATCGTGCAGTTTGCACCCCTCTCTCCAGTCTGCCTGCTATGAATCATTTTCCAGGTCTCTCTTTATCGCCCTGACTGTCATACGTCTCTACTTTCCATGGCCATGTTCTCGCTTGACTTCTGCTAGTTTACTACCATCCTATCTATGGCTGTTCACACGCTCCCCATCTATTTTCAAAACTTTCCCTGCTCTACCTTCCTAAAAGATAAGTTGCATCAAAGGACTGTCCAGAAACTGTCCTCGAGCACACATGGTCTTCCGTCTCCTGAACCAGCCACGCTCAAGTCAGTCCTGACCTCTCTTCCCTGAGCATCTCTGGGATTCACCGCACCTGTTCCTGGCCGCCTTTCTCTGCCGTCCTCAGGCTGTCTTTCAACCTGGGGACTGTTATATTCCCTTCTCCCACGTTGGTTGGGAAAACTACTCCTCAACTCCTGTGTTCCTCCTTTACTCACACACTCAGTACTTCCTGTCACCAAATGTGTGGGGGACCCCTCCGCCCCACTGAGCCATTCTCTTTGGCACTAGGAGGTTATCCTACAATTCCATTCAATTTGACATTAACTGCAGTCAGTGCATTTGCCACCGGTGGAGGACTCAGTCCCATAAGACCGTCTCGACCGCAGCTGTCAACTGCAAACAGTAGGTCTCACAACTTTTCTCTAATCAGCTACAAATCAGAGGTTCCTACAACCCCTTCCTTGGGTCGCATCATTTGCTAGAACTGCTCACAGAACTCAGGGAGACATTTCCTTGATGTCTTCCAGTTAATCTCATAATAAAGGACACGATAAATGATACAGATGGAGAGATACATAGGATGAGGTCTGCGAGGGCCCTGAAAGGGAGCTTCTGTCCTCCTGGAGTTGGTGGAGCCACCCTCCCAGCCATGAATATGGTCACCAACCCCAGAACCTCCCTGAACTCTGTCCCTTTCATATTTGATGGAGACTTCATCACGTACCCAGGACCAATCTTTAACTCGGTCTCCAGCCCGTTCATGTTTCCAGAGGATGGAGCGGGGCTGGAAGTTCCAAGCTTCCAACTGTGACTTGGTTTTCCTGGTGACCAGCCCCCATTTTGAAGCTATGTGGGAGCCCAGCAAGTGTTGACTCGTTAGAACAAAAGATACTCCTATTACCCAGGAAATTCCAAGGGGGTTAAGAGCTCTGTATGAGGAACCATGGCCAGAGACCAACTATTAGAACAAAGATGTTCCTAGTGCTGTTATCGCTTAGGGAATTCCAAGGGTTTTAGGAACTCTGGGCCAGGAACCAGAGGCAGAGAGAGAGAACCATACATTTTTTTCCCTAGTATTTCACACATGAGCGTACCTTCTCCGTCACATGAAGCTAAGATTATCTCGTACTTCCTTTCTTCTCTAACGTTGGCCTGCAAACCCTTGTCTCCGGTGCTCATCACTTTCTAACAAAGGGGCCAGGCTGTCTGATTTCCTAGCTATGCGAAGTTCATTTTTTCTTTTGTTTGTTTGTTTTTAAAGATTTTGTTTTTATTTGCCAGAGACAGTGAGAGAGGGAACAGAAGCAGGAGGAGTGGGAGAGGGAGAAGCAGACTTCCCACCGAACAGGGAGCCCTACACAGGGCTCAATCCCAGGACCCTGGAATCATGACCTGAGCTGAAGGCAGATGCCTTTTCAGCTCAGGTGCCCCTGAAGTTGATTTGTTCGTGTTCCAGTTTTCTCATGCATAAGGGAGTTTTGAAGAGAGTCCCTCCATCTAGAGGTGTTTGCAAGACGAGTAAGTTCATGAAGCATGTAAAATACCTAAAAATATGGGCACATCATAAGGCAGGCTTTTCATAGTATTTATCTTTCTTCCTCTTGCTCTGAAATCTTTTACAAGGGATGTCTACATGTGACCCTTAGACTCAACCCCAAATTCTCTTTATTGACTTACTTGACTTTACACAGTAAGCCTGGTGCCCCCCTCGCCAGTTTGACCCCACAGCACTGTGGGATTATCACCCTCCTGGTATACCAGTTGTCTTTCGCTCTTGTGCTCCAGCTAAGCGTGTACCGTATTAGGGTATTGCCTGTGCCCCTTCTCCTACCTTCTCTCTTCCCACGTAATGTGGGTTACATGCTCTCCTGTCCCCGTATTTAGCTCACTGTTGACGTCCTTCTTGGAGCTCCATCATATTGGAAAGCATTTTGTTTTTTGCCCACCTAGGTGTGTTTTAATGTTTTCCTGCCTTCCCTTAAACACGTGTGTTTTGGCGAGTTCGGCTCAGAGGAGGCGCCAGTTGGGTGATTGTTGGAGAAATGAGTAGTTGCCAGACGCTCTGTGGGTTTTCACTGAATGAAGGAGAAAAGCAAATGTTGCTGTTGAGGACAACCGTTAAGAACCCAGCCATCTCTGTTTCTTCGAAAATGTCGCCGAGCCCGAGAGAGTATGAGAGGACATCTTTGATCCTTTATTTAACGTAGTTGTAGCGGCAGGTTTGTCTTCCCCCTAAGGGAACATCACTCTTCCTCAATTATTGAGCTTATAAACGAGCATGATTAACTGAAAATGTGTGGATTAATCAATATACTTACGTGATTTATTTTTAGAAGCCTTTTTATCTTTTTTTTTTTTCTGGTATGCATGTTCCTAGACTTTTTGCAATTTTTCTTCTGTATTTTTTTTTTAAAGACAGCATCAGAGAAAGGCTTCAAATTTCCCATTCTGGCCCATGCCTATAAAATTGAGAGTGATAAATTTTAGGGATGCTAAGGATTTTGGAGCTTAATTATTTTATGTCTTACACAAAAGCTATAAATTTGCATGCTCTGCTGTTTGTGTCTACTCCTTGCTGAATAGATGACTCAAGTGCTTTTTAATTTCGTTGTAAAGGTTTGGGTCAGAACCAGCCATGTGGGGCAAGAAATAAATTCTTTGAGTGTTCATCTGAATTTTGGGTTGATTCAGGATGAGTAGAATTGTGTAACACTGTAATTGACAGTATATATTTTAAGTTACGCTTTTTACATTCTGAAGAGAAATTTGTCTCTCTGTTGTTTTTCACTCGGCTTTGATAATGCTAGAAATTAAACAATTTGAACATTGTATAAAGCTGGGAGCAAATCCAAGGCAGAAACAGATGTTTTATTAAATATGCATCTTTTCAAAAATGGATATAATTTGGAAGATTGTTCTGTTTGAGAGATGGGAGATAAAATTTGGGTTACATAAATTAGGTTACTCATGTTAATTTGAACATTTATGTACACATCTAGAAAAATCCAGTATGACCCCCCCCGAAACCTAGACATACATTCTCTTCTTATGTCAGCATGTCTTTTCTTTCTTTCTCTCTTTTTTTTCATAGCTACCCAAGAAATCTCTCAAAATGAAAATTCCTCTCATCTTTCTTGCAAAAATTCGGCAGGTCACTGTGACTCAAAAGAAAATTAAATAAAGGAAGAATAACCTTAGAATTTTTTCTTTTTTAAAAGATTTTATTTATTTATTGGACAGACAGAGATCACAAGCAGGCAGAGAGGCAGGCAGAGAGAGAGAGGAGGAAGCAGGCTCCCCGCTGAGCAGAGAGCCTGATGCGGGGCTTGATCCCAGGACCCTGAGATCATGACCTGAGCTGAAGGCAGAGACCTCAACCCCCTGAGCCAACCATGCACCCCTAGGATTTTTAAAACATTTTTTAGGAGCACCTGGGTGGCTTAGTCGGTTAAGCATTTGCTTTTGGCTCAGGTCATGATCTCAAGGTCCTGGGATCGAGCCCTGCATGGGGCTCTCTGCTCAGTGGGAAGTGTGCTTTTCCCTCTGCCCCTCTCCCTCTGCTCTGGCTCTCTCTCTCAAATTACGTGAACAAAAATCTTAAAAAAAATTGTGGAGCATAAGGAATAACACAGAGGACATAAGGAGAAGGAAAGGAAACGTGAATTGGGGGAAATTGGAGGGGGACACAAACCATGAGAGACTGTGGGCTCTGAGAAACAAACTGAGAGTTTTGGAGGGGAGGGGAGTGGCCGGTTGGATGAGCCAGGTGGTGGGTATTAAGGAGGGCGCGTATTGCATGGAGCACTGGGTGGGGTGCATAAACAGTGAGTCTTGTAACCCTGAGAAAAATAAAATAAAATGAAAAAAAATTTTCTAAATAGCTCTGAAATATATTTAGTTTTTTCTTTTATTTTTTTTAAAAGATTTTAATTTTATTTATTTATTTGACAGACAGAGATTACAAGTAGACAGAGAGGCCGGCAGAGAGAGAGGGGGAGAAGCAGGCTTCCCGATGAGCAGAGAGTCCTATGTGGGGCTTGATCCCAGGACCTTGAGATCATGACCTGAGCCAAAGGCAGAGGCTTTAAACCACTAAGCCACCCAGGCACCCTGATATATGTTTAGGTTTTAAAAAAGCGTTTCTGTTTTCCTGGTTTTGTACACGTGTGTGCAAGCCTGGTGCAGACATTTGTCACGGTGCTGCTGAGACCTAGGGAGTCCCGAGCTGAGTCACAGTGTGGACCTCTTGAGGACCCCGTGGGCTCTGGTGCAGCTCCCTGCTCATGCTTTCTGTAGGCTCTACTCTGACAAATATGGCCTTTCTCACTCCCCTCTCTTTAGACCCTCTCCTCTGCAGCTCCTAGGATGGTCTCCTGCACCTGGCCTGGAACTTTCTATTCCTTTGTCACTAGAGTTCTAGATAATATTTATTACAAGTTACTTAGGTACGAAGGGATACAATTGTATCACTGCCCTCTTGGAAAGCCAGAGGCCCATGAACGCCATCTTTTAGGAAGGCATTTATATCTTTCTCTCTTGTATTCTAGGTATTCTTTTGACTTCCTACCCAGGGTGAACGGGAATGGCTATGAACGTCTTCACGAAGTCCCGTATCTTCAGTTGTAAAGATGAAAGCATATGGAGAGGCTTCCCTGGAGCATTGTCATAGTGTGGAGCTTACCATTCTCCATTCTGCGCCTCCTGTTCCTCAAAAGGTCAGTATGCTTTGACTAAGGTGCTCTCTATAGGCTAGGATTCTGTTAAAATGAAATGATAATGTTATGGCAACATTTGCTAATATATTAATGAGCTGTAATATTGTTAATATATTAGTGACTCATAAATATTGCTTTAATTAGTGCTCAGTCGCTAGGCCATGCGACTCTCAGTCCTGGGGTTGTAGGTTCAAGTCCTGTGTTGGGTGCGGACATGACTAAAAAAAAACAAAAAAAAAGAAAAAACCCACAAAACTTTAAAAAAGGTTCTTTTCTACATCAATGAATAAATATTAAGTACAGAATAAGTCATTTCAAATGGCAAGTACATGATAGGGTATAGTTTCTATGTCAAACCTGACATTATAAAGTGTAATGTGACATCATTTTCAAAATAATCAGCAATTTGTAGTCACATTTATCTGTCTTTTAAGGCCTTCAATATAGGCCATGCAGTCCAAATGTAATAGTAAAATCAAGAAGTATTTTTTGTCCATAGTCAATTATTGCATCCCCAAAGCATATTTTATTAATATGTTTTTCCCAAATATTACAGGTTTTTTAAAAAATTAACATATAATGTATTTTTTGCCCCAGGGGTACAGATCTATGAATTGTCAGGCTTATACACTTCACAGCACTCACCGTAGCACATGCCCTCCTCAATGTCTGTAACCCAGCCACCCTACCCCTACCCCCTTCACCCCCAGCAACCCTCAGGTTGTTTTGTGAGATTAAGAGTCTTATGGTTCCGGCGCCTGGGTGGCTCAGTGGGTTAAAGCCTCTGCCTTCAGCTCAGGTCATGATCCTAGGGTCCTGGGATCGAGTCCCGTATCAGGCTCTCTGCTCAGCAGGGAGCCCGCTTCCTCCTCTCTCTCTACCTGCCTCTCTGCCTACTGGTGATCTCTGTCTGTCAAATAAATAAATAGAAATCTTAAAAAAAAAAAAAAAGAGCCTTATGGTTCATCTCCCTCCCCAGTCCCATCTTGTTTCATTTTTCCTTCCCTTACCCACATGACCCCCTGCCCTGCCTCTCAAATTCCTCATATCCAGAGCGATCATATGATAGTTCTCTTTCTCTGATTGACTTATTTTGCTTAGCATAATATCCTCTAGTTCCAGCCATGTCTTTGCAGATGGCAAAAAAACCTTTCATTTTTGGTGACTGCATAGTACTCCATTGTATATGTACATATACCACATCTTCTTTATCCATTTATCTGCTGATGGACATCTAGGTTCTTTCCATAGTTTGGCTATTGTAGACATTGCTGCTATAAACATTCGGGTGCACGTGCCCCTTCAGATCACTACATTTGTATCTTTAGGGTAAATACCCAGTAGTGCAATTGCTGGGTCATAGGGTAGCTCTATTTTCAACTCTTTGAGGAACCTCCATGCTGTTTTCCAGAGTGGCTGCACCAGCTTGCTTTCCCACCAGCAGTATAAGAGGGTTCCCCTTTTTCTGCATCCTCACCAACACCAAGAAGTATTTTTATCTTAAAAAAAAAAGTATTATTTTAATCTAGAGAGTTTATTCTTTAACCTTATTTAACCTTCTTTAACATTTGACACATGACTATATCTTATAATTTAGCTTCAAATACACAAAGTAAGGGTTCCTGCAGCATGTCCCATGGTGAATCATGAAGCAAAAAACACATGAGAAAAATGGTGTATTTGCATGGGGGTGTGTTGGTGATTTGTATCCTTCCTTGATTTTCAGTGGTTAGTCCCGAAGTGGCATAACTTGGATGGATATCCTAATGGGCCCATCCTGTCTCAGACTCTTCAGTGTTGGGCAGTTTCTCACACAAAAACCAGTCTGGGAGAATGCTACATTGTGAGTTCACACACAAAGGGTTGTCTTTGATGAAGAAACTAAAAATATTTGGAATGTATTTAGCCTTGCACAGCAGGAGACATAATTCAATAAGATAGGGGAGGGTAGGCTCCATTAAGAGAGGTTGAGGAGATGATGGGAGGGGAGGAAGCAGGACGGGTGGAAGCATTCCTGATGTAGGGTGTGCCAGCTTCGAATACCGTTCGTTATTATGGTACACAGATGAACAGAGTTCTTTCCAGAGACTTCCACTCAACTAGATGACCATGGGATGGGACTATTGATTTTGTTCTATCAGATTTTAAAATAAAATACATGCCGATATGCCCAATCATTCCATCCTGCTTGTGTACCTTAAAAAAAAAAAAAAAACAAAACAAAATAAAGCAAGAAACCAACAAAAACTCAACCTTCAGATAATAATTAAGGAACATTTCTCTTGACCCCATCACAAGGAAAAAAAATTACGTCCAGTCACATAATTCATACTACTGTTTCTAGAACTTTCCTGAAATTTCCACATATATAGTTAACTTTGTAGTTGTGTATTTCACACTTGTCTGTGGGTGAGAGCCAAGAGACAACCTGTGATCAGGTGAAATAGAAATAGGGCCAATTTTCAAGTTGTAGTATTAATGATACAGTGTGGGGATAGCTGATACTCTGTGAGCGTCTACTGCATTCATCACTCATGCACTATGCATTTGTCTTTACTGTGGATATCAAATAGCCCATTTTGTGGGTGAAAACCATTTCAGCTGTAGATTCCCACAATGTGGGGGCTGAGGATGTGGGACAGAAAAGATGTTCATTGTCCCACCTGAGCCTGGGTAGCCAGGTACCTCATGTGAGTCCAGCCCTCCGTTTGCAGCTATGTGCTCTTGGGCTCATTGCCTAATATCCTTCTGGTTCCCCCTTTTCAGCTCACGGTGATAATGCTCTTCCCTACCTTCTATGCTTCTTGAGAGGATGATGTGTGAAATGTTGACCCACTACATACATGTTAGCTATGATCATTTAGTGGAGAGGCAGCTCAATTTGGTCAAGTGTGTGGTCGTGGACGTCCAGGGACACTCAGCCTTGCCTCCCTCTGCCACAAAGCCTATGAGCCTCATGACTTAGCGTGTGAACACCGGTTTTCCAACTATAAAACAGGTGTTCTGATAGCCACCCTGCATGGCTATAGAAAGGTCAGCGATGATGAATGCCATTGTGATTGTTGTGACGTACGAATTCATTTTCAAAAATATATTTAATCAACACTGTCCCTGAAACACCTATAATAAGTAAATGTGCTAGTTGTTATGAGTAATCAAAGCATCCTTAAAATAGGACCCCACCTTCCTACAGTTTAATAATGTGCTACCTCATTAGCTTTGAAACCCAAAGATCTCATCTACTTGGTCCTAAGACTCCTCAGGCATTGAGGTAGCGTGAGAAGTGGATTAAATGAGGTAGTCTCTCTTTCCACTCCCTCTCCTTCCTAGCGCTCTGAAATGGTGTCCGTGGCAAGCTGGTATTCTATCAAATAGCTCACAAGGACCCACTTGCCTTGTTGTGATCCTCACTTGTAAGTAGAAGGGGCAGCGTTGCGTGAGAGTCACCCTCTAGACAGAAGATTCCATGTTGAGATGACAAGAAGAATGCTTGACGATCCTGGGATGATTACTGCTGCAGTGAACTTGAGTTTTCTGACAGTGCAGCCAGGAAAGAGCCCAGTGTTATGTCTTCCCATCCTGACCCATTGCTGTAGGGGAAAGAATGGTGTCTGCAGACTCAGGCTTCGTTCTTCCAAATAAACGATTTCTAGAACACGGATGAGCTCTCTTGGCCAATGGCGTTTTGCAAGGATTTAAAACTCTTAACTTAAATAAGCTAGATCTCACGTAGGCATGCGCTAAATTGATTGTCATTATCGAGAAACGTGGAACAGAGCCCGAATGAATGCAGACGAGACTGGAATTCTTAACCTGTCTCCATTAATTCTAAAAATCGTCATGCCACGTGATGACTAGCACGACGGGTTGTGGCTTCTACAGTTAGCCACACCCGTACATGTGTCCTGTCAATATGAGCACCTAGACCGATGAAGAAACCCGTTAAGAATCACTTTCCGCCATCACCCGCTGGTTCCTATAACAACCCGTAAGAAAGGTTATGTGAGCAATAGAACCCTTCAAAGTGGGCTCACCAATCTCTTTTATTGAGTGCCCCAAGGTCTCTTTGTCTTTTTTATCTTAATAGGAACGAGTGTGTTGACATGGAAAAGACGGCAACTATATGCCCATGGAGGCATTTTTAAAGGCATCTTCGCAGAAGGACAATGTAATGGTGAGTATCAAAAGTGATCGTTGACTTCTGCCTACTTACGTTATTGAGGCATTAGTAGCCGGGGTGAACGAAATCTAGCAATGCTTTGTGGCTACTTTGGTAGTAAAATTAGTTTTCTTTCTCACAATCTATTGGAAATGAACCAAAGGGCAAAGTGGTGAATTGAAGCTCGTTTGGAGCGCATATAATGGCATGCATTGAAATTGAGGATTTTGTAATAATTGCTTGTTCCTTCAAATAGCTACAAGGCTGACTATGTCTTATGAATTAGGTATATGCAAATGAGAGGCTCAGCTTTCTGATCACCTGTATAAACTGCTCCAAAATAGACCCTCGAGCCCATGGGACACTGAACGCCCACTCTCTTCTAGAGAGACCATCCCAAGCTATGAGGGCACTTGAATGGCGGTGACCCCTTGAAAATGGGATCCAGAATGTCAGAGGTGTGGTTCTAATGCAGGCCAAGGGCCCACTGAGACCACAGGATCTTTCTCTCTATCTGGAGAACAACAATAGAGCAGATCCCAAGGAAGGGAACATGGGTAGAATACTTTTGTGATCTCTGGTTCTGAGCCCTTGTTCATAGAATCATTGCACCCTTTGAAATCTGGACCCATCCCTTCCCATGCTTAGATTTGAGAAAGGATGTGTTTTAATATGGTTCAGGTAAACGGTTATGTCTTTTCATGGCTCAGCTGTCCATTCAAGCCCTGCTGAGTAGTATTTATGATTATGTCACTCACATATTCGTTATATACCATTTTTCTCATCAGTTTGTGTACCAAGCTTCCAGACATTTTCCACCATCGAGTCCACAATCGACTTTCATCTTCCTTAGACCTGACCACAAAATTTCCATTTCTTTCCTATGTTGGTAACCAACTTCCATAGGACTCCTGGATTCTACAAGATTGTCAAGGTCATGTTTTTTACATGAAACCCTTGTTCCCAAGAAACTAGAATTCAAACGCCTCCCCCATTTCCTGCCATTAAAAAAAGTGCTAGTTGTTTTTTTTTTTCAAAGATTATTTTTAATTAACAAAGACTCACACTGTCCCCCTTTTGTTATCAACATGCAAATTTGGAAGATGATTATAGATGGGAAAATGATTTCTATTTTGAGCTAGTGTAGGTTATTTTACCAAAGGCATTCAACATACAGAGACATTTCTCATCAGCACATACACCTAAATCATCATTAACAGCACATTATGTAAATTCCTTTGTCTTTTGAATTGTGTTTCAAAAAAAAAAAAAATTGGGCTTTTTTTTTTTTTTTTAAATTTTCCCCTGCCTGTTTTTATTTCCATTTTTCAGTCTGAAGGAGTATTGCTATCTAAAGGGGGCATGAAGTCTTGGAATGCTTTGTCTTCCTTCTCGCACTGTGCGATGTTGGAATGGCAGCTCGATGCGGCTGGGTCATAATCATTTCAGTAGCCGCTGTGCTAGGAGCACTCTGCTTGATATAATCAGGCTGTCCCGCTTCCAAGGAGAAGCCGTGGTAATAGGTCTGGCATTGGGCTCCGAGCCGTGGACCGGTCACAGCTCATAATGTGACAGCTCACGTAATGAAACCCAGAGGGAACATTATATAAATTGCACCATCAGGAGAGCAGAAAGAGGACTCCTGAATCTAGAAAGGCCTTTTGGGTTTTGGCCATGGGCACTTGGGCTCAATCTGCATTTGAAAGCACCAGGCATTATGGACCTGTGTGTGTGTGCGTGCGCACGTGTGTGTGTGTGTGTGTGCGTGTGCAAGAGGTTGTCTAAGTGCCCATCTGAATCGGGGCATGCTGGGTGGTTCTTACACTTCGGGATGACCTTGATGAGGGCTGATTCCAAATTGGAGCTTGTCTGAATCGGGGTGTGCTTAGCACTCACACTTGGTGAGAGGTGATCCCCAATTGGAACTTCCTGTGTTATATCCCGACGATGGTATGGCTAGATGCAAAGCTTCTGACAGGGAGTTTTCTGCTCGGGCATTCCCAACATGTGTCCATGAGAAGTGAGAGCTCCGTGGGTCTCCGTTTGCGGTCACCGTCATTTTCAAGGGGTGCTGGCAGGTGCATGGGGCAACAATGCCTTGATCTAGGTCTGCTGCCAAGTAGCTCCTTCTTGATGACCAGGCTGCTGAGAGATGGAAAGAACAGAGAGCCGGGCGTCCATTCCCCTTTCACCGGGGGGCATCTGTGGTGATAAATGATACAAACGAGCTTCCTAGGAATGTTTATTCAGGAAGCCTCTCTGATACCTGAAAATTTCAATGTATGCCCCTTGAATCATTTCCTATACAACGTGGCCTGAGCATTGTCGGCTTTGGTGACATCTGTGAAAGGAGACCCTTTGCAATGGATTTTCATAGATGTCGAAATTCATAGAATTTTGAAATCCCTCGATTTTATTCTCAAGATGGCTCATGAGTTCAGTTCAAAACTGATGACCAAGGGAAATTCCTTCCATGCCATCCTGGAGTCCTAATTTTCATTTTTAAGTGAAGAGATGCAGAGGGGATGCCTGGGTGGTTCAGTCAGTGAAGCGTCTGCCTTCGGCTCATGTCACGATCCTGGGGTCCTGGGATCGAGCCCCTCATTGGGCTCCTTGCTCAGTGGGGAGCCTGCTTCCCATCTTCTGCTCTCCCTGCTTGTGCTCTCTCTCTCTCTCTCTCTGACAAACAAATAAATAGAAATCTTAAAAAAAAAAAAGAGAGAGATGCAGAGATGAACCAGGAATTGGGATTTCAGGATTATATGGAACTAAATTTATGAGTATATCAGAGGTCCGGATGATGAGGACTAGCGTAGGGGCTAAGAATAAATTTGAATGTTCAGATAGTTTGTTTATACTCTATTTAGTTCTGAGCTTATTATGCCAATAGGTCTTTTATTAAACATTTTGTGATTCAGAGGGACACAGAGGAGTTTTGTCAATCCATTTGGTAAAGGGACTAGTATATAGATTTAAATATAATAATATAAATATAACATAAATATAATATATGCAATGTTATTATATGCATATGCATATAAATATGTGATATGCAAAATATAATCTCTAATACATGAGATAAATATAAATACTTTCGTTTTGGTTCTCCTTGATCCTTTTCCTTTCAACTATTTTCCAAACCCATAATGTTTCCTTTGCACCAACACAGTACTTGTTGCTTTTCCCCCCAATTTAATGCTGCTTTTCTGCCAAAATGTTATATTTCAGAGTAGAATAAAGGGGCAATTGTATCTAGTTACGTAGATTCTTTTATACTATTTATGAGTTATTTATGCCCAAGTTAATTTTGTTCTTCTCTGGAGGACATTAATAAACTCAACTTTAGAGTAAATGACCTTGAAACGTATGCAGGCATAAGGTGAGTCAGCCATAACTTGTGGGCAACTCACCTGTTTCTATAAAGTTCTATTGGAACCCAGCCTACACTCTGGCATTTATTTATTTATTTATTTACTTACTTATTTATTTATTATCTGTGGCTCTTGTGCACCAGCTGGGCCAAAATCAAATGACTGTCCCAGAGTACAGGGCCTGGAAAGCCAAATACATTTCTTATCTGACCCTATACCATGAGTTTCCCCACCCACACTTGAGGACATGGCATGATTCTTTGGAGGGCAGCAGGGCCATTCATGAAGAACATCTTGGATTCACAAGTCAGTCATGAATATTAATATAAAATAAATTATGCATTCACATATAATACATGCATGTACACACATGTGTATGATACATGTGTGCACAGATGATACGTGAATATGTATGTACACATATACATAAGATATATGTGCATTCATGTTTTCACAGGGAGAACATTTTGGATTTACAAATGATCATGAATATTAATATAAAATAAATTATGTATGCATACATGGTACATACACATACACATGCACGCGTGTATGATACATGTGTGCACAGCTGATACATGTATCATACATGCACACACATATACATTAGATATAGATGCATACATGTTTTCACATGGAGAACGTCTTGGACTCACAAATCAGGCATGAATATTAATATGAAATAAATTATACATGCATCTATAGTACATGCATGCACGCACATATGATACATGCATATGCACAAATGATACATGGATTATGTATGTACACACATAAATAAGGTATGTACTTACATGTTTTCACATGGAGAACATCTTGGATTCACAAATCGGTCATGAATATTAATATAAAATAAATCACGCACTCATATATAACATACACGCGCACACATGCATATGATACATGCATGTGCACAAACGATACATGGATTATGTATGTACACACATAAACACATAAATAAGGCATGTACTTCCATGTTTTCACATGGAGAACATCTTGGATTCACAAATCGGTCATGAATATTAATATAAAATAAATCACGCACTCATATATAACATACACGCGCACACATGCATATGATACATGCATGTGCAAGATGATACATGGATTATGCATGTACACACACAAATAAGGCATGTGCGCATACATGTTTTCACATGGAGAACATCTTGCACTCAAACATCAGTCACGAATATTAACAAATTATGCATGCATATATAACACGCATATACGCATGCAGGTGCATATGATACACGTGTGCACACACGATGCGTGTACTAGGCATGTGCACAGATACACACGAGCTATATGTGTGTGCATGCGTGTTTTCACTTGGGAATTCCATTCATGCCTTTTGGACCTAGAACAGGTGTTTGTAACTTGCAACATGGCATGCATGAGTGGGGTCTGGGAGCACTCGGGAATGGCATGTGTGAAATCTCCACGCACCAAGGATAGACTGGACGACCATCCACACAGCACGTGTGATGCTGCAGACACACACCTGTTAGCATGCCTCCTCTTCAACTGTCAGAGCAATCATTCCGATGGCTGCGTTGTTAGGACTCAGGCTCCCAATTAAGGACCGCTGTGGCCATGCCCCCGTCCATTTATTTTGTCATCTAGAAGAAAGAGCACTTGATTCAGTGCATGCAATTATCTTGACTTTATTCTGCTTCACTAAACTTTTGAGCAAAGGGCATTGGGTAAAGTTAAAGCCAAGGAGTTCATTAATTCCATTTTTGGTGTGTTTGAGAATTTGAGAGCAAGAAAATTCTGACTCAGCATGCTTCCTTGAAGTGGGTAATTAATATCCATAGGGAATGGGGCTGTTTTGTTTTTCTCTGGCAGGTTGTTGGATGTCCTACTTGGCATGCTGTGGTAGTAAATATTAACAAACTATATTTCACTTGTAAATGATTGAGGATCTTTTGCTTAAGCAGGTTCCTTTATATGCCCTACTTCTTTCCCTTTCTATAGCGAATGCCGAAATAGGAGTGTCCGTGGAGTCCCTCAAGATGGATTTATTTAACCATGACGTGGGGCGATGGGGAAAGGCAACATTTAGGACTTGGGTGGGGCAGAACATAACTTAACCCACGCAAGCATGGTTAATACACTGGACGGCAGCAGTGTCCCTCATCCCCTTACAAGAACCTTTACAGAGTCCTTTCTATGCAGTTGGCAGTGGAAATAGAAAATGTTCCCTCTTCCCTGTACCGAGCACAATGCATGGTGCATAGGAGATTCTCAGGAAGGGCTGGGGCAATGCAGGTCAGCACGCTCAAAGCCATAGTTTTGAAGTGGGGCGAGGCCCAGTCCTGGCTAAGTAGACCACGTGGGCAAGGGACTGGACTATCCTCTTACCTCCTCCTATCCGTTCAGCTGAGAAGGGGAGGGAATGAGCCTGCAGGATGCCAATTTCATCCGACTCCGGGAAGGTATCCTTCTGTGCCTAAAGCTTCCCTACACAGTGGTCCAGAGCTGACCAGCCTCTGAGACAATGCAACTGCTTTCTATTACACAGAAAATTCTTCTGCACGTCTTTATTAACATGATGACGTCATTATAGAACATATGTCTTAGTAAGGGGGATTCTGACCACCCATTAGGATGTCTGTGCTGGGGAGGGTTTCCCACACCATAAAGCTGGTCCCCGACAGCAGTTGGGTGTCCTACAGTTCTACCTGGAGACAGTGTCAGATCCCACAAGGTAGGGGCTCAATCCTGCAAGACTGCCCACCTTACACTTTACACGCCAATGGCAAGTTCACACTGTTACTTGTCCTTCTGACCCACAAGCTGTATAGATCAGAGGTTCCAACCCTGTCCTCCTTGGGTTCCATTAATCTGCTAAAGCAGCTGATTCACAGAACTCAAAAAGAAACATGTTACTCTCTCGATTATAGGTTTATTATTAAGGGCTATAACTCAGGAGTAACCCAGAGTAAGGTATGGAGAAAGGGTATGGAATGTTCATAGTCTCTCCAGGTCTTCCTCTCTCCCCAAGCCCTCCCCATCTTCACCAACCTGTAAGCTCTCTGAACCCCATCCTTTTGGGTTTTTATGGAGGCTTCTTCATTACACAGACGTGATTGATTAAATCACCGGGGCTGGGGACTGATCCAACCTTCAGTTCTTCTCCCCTCCCTGGGGGTTCGAGGTAGGTAGGGTCAGAGCCAGGACAGAAAGTTCCACATCTAATCAACCACCCAGATGTCTCTGCTAGCCACCAGCTCCCCTTCCTAGATACTTGCCAAAAATCACCTCATAACATAACCAAAGCACTTTCATTGCTCTCACCACTTAGTAAATTCCCAGGGTTTTAGGAGCTCTGTGCTAAGAAAGATGATCAAATAAATTTTTCTTACTATAAATCCCAATATCACACTCAGGAAGCCAGGCATTTTATTTTTATCCACAGATGAATAAGTATTATTTTCTTCCTTGAATTTTGCAAACCGGGAATAAGAAGAAAATAAATACGGTATCTTAGGCCGATTGTCTATAGGTAACAGGCACTTGGAGGCAAAGCAGTGGTTCCTCTCTCCCCCAATTCTTGTTCTAGTCTCATACATATGCACAGAAGAATATAAATTATTTAGCATTGACTTATCTGTAATTAAGTCTTCTAAATGGACTAGTATTTTAGCCGCTATATTTTCTTCTCAATTACTTAGAAAATTCAAGCCTTCCTTGGGGAACGCTTGGTTTTTCACTTGTTCTTTTAATGGTAATTGATTGGCTTGTTCAAATGATGCTGTTCTGGGAAGAAGGTTAACAAATAAAATCTGGCAAGGTGACAAGGGAAGGGTGTCGGGTGATTGACGAGTATTCTGTCCAAGATAGGTGACCTCACGAATTTCTTACCTTTCCAGAGTTACTAATTCATGAGGGAGGTGAAGTTTACAATGGGACAGGGGCTGGCCACAGAGTCATCATTTCAGAGTAGGGATTCCTTTGGTCTGTCACTGGTAGGATTTACACGTCAAAGACTTTTATAACCGTGACTTCACTAGAAGTCTTGACTAATTTAATTCTTTTTAAAGACTTACTTATTTTAGAGTGAGAGAGGGAGCAGGGGGGAGGGGTAGAGGGAGAGGAGAGAGATCTCAAGCGGTCTCCCGTTGAGTGTGTGGAATCCAAGACACCTTGAGATGTGGACCTTGAGATCATGACCTGAGCCGAGACCAAGGGTCAGACGCTCCACGGGCTGCAGCCCCCAGGTGCCGTTAATTTAATTGTTTGGATAAGATATCATAAGTTGCCCGTTAAAAATATTTAAACCCAATACTTGTTCAAAAATTAATGAATGAGAGCAACTGCATGACTGTCCTCTATCATTTTATGTTTGGAAACATCAGATTACCTTGTCCGTGTGTCCCAGTACCGATCACGTTTCACCACCAACACCATTTAAAAAGCATTCCCATTTCTGTGGTTTTACGTCTTAGAACCAGTCTCGGAAATGATGTGACATCCACCATCGCTTACATTTTTTAAAAGGAATAAAATATTATTGAGTTGGGATTCCAGCATAGCTGACCAGAGTAAGAGCGGATTTAAGGAGGAAGTCCGTTTAAGTCAGTTTCATCGAACGTGCGAGGCGGTGTTTGAAGGCATCCTCAACACTGCTGCCATCTTGTTTTTGTGTCTCTGAAAATCCATGGCTTGATCTATTTAAAGAGTCATTGGAACAATTCTTTTTTTTTTTTTTCCAAAAGAACTTAACAAATAATTTGACTGTTCAGGGCTGAGAAAGCAAACCCCAGCTCTAATGGTGCATGTGTCCTCACCAATGCTCTGTGCCAGTTGCTTGACGATCTGTCCTCTTGGTTTCTTGTGTGCCCTGTATTTGGAAATGCACTGGCAATCTTGCACATCCAAAAGGCATCATTCTCCTGTTCTGTACCTTTGCCTGCTCTGTATTTCTTAAAAAACGAGTGATAATTACATTCCTCTGTTGCTACTCTTCTTCCCAGGTATGAGTTGCTCATGGCTGCTGTAACAGATGATCACAACTTTAACGGTCTGCTCAGCACACGTGAATGAATACAGCTCTGGAGGCCAGTTGTTGGGGCAAACACCCAAGTGTCCCCCTGGGCTGGTGCCTCCTGCAAGTGCTAGGGGAGAACGTGTTTCCTTGCATTTGTGCACATCAAGGGGTGGGCACCCTTCCTTGCCTTGTGGCTCCATATTCCTTTTCACCTCTCTGCTTACTGGTCACATCCAGTCCCATCTTCTTCTCTGACACTCTGCTGACTTCTTGAATAAGGACCTTGTAATTCCTCTGGGCTCACCGAGATCATCCAGCACCATTTTTGCATCTCACGGTCCTACATTTAATCACATACACAAAACTCTTGAGAAGTCCTTTGCTGTGGAAGGTTATATACACTTCACTCTCGAACAATACGTGTCTGAACTTCCCAGGTTCACTGATACATATATACAATTTTTAAGAATTTTTTAATTTTTAAATTTTATTTATTTATTTTTTATAAGATTATTTATTTATTTGACAACGAGAGGTCATGAGCAGGCAGAGAGGCAGGTAGAGAGGGAGAGAGAGAGAGAGAGAGGAGGAAGCAGGCTCCCCACTGAGCAGAGAGCCCGATGCAGGGCTCGATCCCAGGACCCTGAGATCATGACCCGAGCCGAAGGCAGAGGCTTTAACCCACTGAGCCAGCCAGGCACCCCTACAATTTTTTTTAAAGAAGATTTTATTTATTTGACAGAGAGAGAGACAGTATAAGCAGGGGGAGTGGAAAGCAAAGGGAGAGGGAGACCCAGACTCTCCACTGAGCAGGGGGCCTAATGCAGGGCTTGATCCCAGGACCCCGAAATCATGACCTGAGCTGAAGGCAGATGCTTAACCAACTGAATCACCAAAGCGCCCTGAATTTCTTTTTATCAATATAGCCTTGTAAATGTATTTTCTCTTCCTTGTGATTTTCTTAAGAACATTTTCTTTTCTCTAGCTTACTTTGTTGTACAAATACAGTACATAATACATAGAACGTACAAAATATGTGTAAACTGACTTATGTTTTTGATAAGGCTTGCAGTCAACAGTTGGCTAGAAGTAGGTATGTTCTGGGGGAGTCAGAAGTTAGATGTGTATTTTCAGTGCACAAGGGTCAGTGCCCAATGTTCCAGGATCAAGGGTTCTGGGGGATTTGGATATGCATGACTTTGGGGAGGTGCACTGTTTAGTCTACCACGTGTAGTTGGCCATGATCTTGGGACTGCGTGGAGATGAATCTCAGCTGTCCTCATCAATGACCTTCAGGACATCTGTCTCCTTCCTTGGGATGCTCTTTTCATGTGGGATGAGCTCTTGTTTCTCCTTCTCCTTCCCGAGGCTGCTTCCCAGTCTTTCAGTAAGAACCCTCCTGACTTCTCCTTCACTGAATTTAGTTTAGCTCTCACTCCCAAGCATATGGACTTAGCATGCTCCTTCCTTCTTTGTTGTCTCTTTGTGGAGTCCTACCCTCTGCACCTGAGGATGGGTGTGTCTGGAAGACCCCTCCCCTTGTGTGAACAAAGGCTGGGGGCTACTGGGATGGCCTTTGGTGACTTGGGCAAGGTCCCCATTGAACCCCATTTCTCACCTCCTTCCACATGCTCTGTCCTGGGCAACTTGAACCATTCAGAACCTTCCCGAATCAGCAGTGTGGACTCAGACCCTTATGTGTTGTGATGTGCTGCTTTCTTCCCCTCCCTTAGCTGACCTTTCTTCCTGTATCTGAGTTTCTGAAAAAATCCTGTTTCATCTAATGTCATGATGTCACCTGAATGTCCTTTCCCAGGGAAGCCTTTCTCCTCTGTGACGATCATTTATTGAAGAGGGCATCTTTGTTAACCTGCATTCTCCTCCCTACTTGCTTAAATGTCTGAGTTCCCAATGAGCCTGAAAAATCCCTCAAATATAGGAAATATTTTCTATTTTTTTAAGATCTTATTTATTTATTTGTCAGAGCGAGAGAGCGAGCACAGGCAGACAGAGTGGCAGGCGGAGGGAGAAGCAGGCTTCCTGTTGAGCAAGGAGCCCGATGTGGGACTCAATCCCAGGACGCTGGGATCATGACCTGAGCCGAAGGCAGCCGCTTAACCAACTGAGCCACCCAGGCATTCCAGGAAATATTTTCTATTACGGTAACCACCACCCCATCTGACCCAGTGGCCCTACACAGTCCAAAGTGAATTATTGAATTGATTGAATTAATACTTAATTATTGAATTGATTGAATTAATAACACAAGAACGATGAAGTCAGTCCTTGGTGACAGTGTCATGACGTTGTCCATATCTCATAAATATATTCATATTCATTCCATAGCATGTGCATCTCTGTGTGAGGTATATTATAATGGATTACGAAAGAAGTCGTTGAACTTGAGGGTTCTTTGTTACTGTCTGCTAGAATTTATTAACACGCATGTAGAGTCGTCAAAAGAGGGCCAAGGTTCCTAATGACCCTACCCTATCCCGATGTTTCTGGGCAGCCGTGGATGCATCTAAGAAGATGAGAATGAAGTTGTCCCCGAAGCACAGAGACTTATCATGACTGTCGCTTAGAGGGAGACAGGCACAATATTGGTGCCTCCTAATGCAATAGTGTTTTCCCCGGGAATGTTTTACCTTCACTTGACTTAAAGAAAAATGTAGGGCAGGGGTGGTGGAAATGAACCGATAACCTGTGCCGTTGCATATGGCTCTGCTCCAGGGGAGATCTTGGAGAATAAAGCTTTCAGAATTACATCAAGAAATCAAAGTGAAGATTGAAAAAAAATAATGCTGTCAGCAGTTTAGACCTTGGGAAGGTCATGTGGAGAAGCGCTTATCTGGAGTTTACAGCAACTCTGATCTCTCTTCATTTTCATTGTCGCTGCTTTGTTTTTTTGTTTTTTAGGAAAATCACAGTCAAAGATTGTTTTCTTCTTAACAGTTTCTGCTGCTACTTTCTATTTAGAAACCTAAACAAATGCATGTGGCATTCATTGTCTACGATAAGCGGACATATGCAGGATTCCACTGGAAGCCCGTCATTATGGTTTAGTGTAGCACTCACTCACGTGCCTATGTACTCAGCACTTCTGTTCTTTGTAGGTTTCTTGTGTTAAAGCCTTTTCAAATTGAACCTGGTTCCTAAAGATACACATCCATTGTTCCACCACAAAATGAGGTGAATTTACTGAAAACTCAAAGGGATCTTAGTGACAGGACAGTCATCTATTTTAGTCATGTCTTGTAAGCTCTGAAAAGGTGGTCACGTGTCTTCAGTGCGAGAACAGGGAGTCCTAAGGGGATGTTTCTAGGAAGACAGAAAGGGACCTCAGTCACGGCCTTGTAAGCTGAGAAGAAGCCACCTACTTCTCCACCTTGTTTTTGCACTTGGCTTCAGCTGGATCTTTGATGGTGTCCCTGGGATGGGCATTTGCCTTTTGGTCCTGAGGGAGAAGCACCTGCTCTCTACACCCGCTTAACCTGAGAGGTTGGGATTCAGAGGGCACGTAGTGAGTATGGAGAAGGCTGAGCTCAGTGAGAGCCCTCTGAGCAGATGAAGTTGGTGTGAATCCAACACTCAGCGGATGAGCATGTTGTGAACCCGCAACTGAGGAGATGAGGGCATTGGCAGCAGGGAGCCCCCATCCAGTGGCCAGACCAGGGTACCCCACATGCACACTGGGAAATTACAATATCTGGGTTTGGTATCTCTTAGCAATGCCATAAAAAACACATAAATAGCGGGACTCGAAATTTTAACCTTCCGTACTTTTTAAAATGACTCCTTCAAAGCCCTTGGACTCATGAGAGGTGGTTTACATGTAGGATGGCGTGGTCTTGTCGCTGGGATGACATTACCAGAAACCTTATCTCTTCCTCTCGAGTATATTAATGTTTTATAGTTTTTGTCAACAAAACATGCCCGATTTTCCTTACCAAGCCATGCTCAGCATTTTGGTGTGTTCTTTTAGGTATTAAGGTATAGGAGCTTTCTTGGCTCAGGCCTTCAAAAGCTTGACTTGATGTTGTCTCTTTGCCAGTCCCATGGAATTTAGCTTTCCTCAGTTTTACCTGAGTTATGTGAACTTCGTTAGCGTTCTCACACAAGTGACAAGATCAGTGGATGCTTAGCGTTTCTGTATTTGACTCATTTTTAGGAGAAGTCTATGAGGGAGATGTGTTGCTCTTGCTCATGCATGATCGTGAATGATGGGCACGCTGGTGATGATGGTGACTGTCAACACATTGCAATCCCTGATTGTAAAGAAAATGAAAGAGTCAGGGCCCGCCAGAATAATTACGGGTGGATTTGCTGGCTCTGTGGCTTTCAACCTACCTTTCACATGAGTGGTCCTATTTGACTGGTTAGGCAGAGATACCTTGTCCATTTTCCATGGGTAGAAATTGAGTTCTAAGGAAGTGAATTGGTTGCCAGAAAAATCACTGTGGGTTCTTCTTCACTGATTGTCTTCTCCATTGGGTCCATGAGGATCCCAGGAGATGGTGACTTCCTACAAGTATAGAGAGACAAAGTCAACAGATGAATCCCATGATTTGCTCCGGTGTCAGGACTTAGTGGGCTAACGTGGTCACATCCGATCGTGCTACACTATGTCATCGAGCCTGCCTTTTACCTCAGCTGGTCCCAGAAACCATAGTAATATTCGAGAATAGCGAGGGAGAGCGTGAAGGCCTGGCCAGGGCCATGGCGACATCTGAAATCTGTCAACCCCCATCGTTGTCCCACTTTCTAAATGTCAGGTGTGTCATGTGTCAACTTTGTAGATTCCCTCCTGGTGTTCTTTGAAAATGTCCAGAGGTTCTCCTACCTCTAAGCAGTTTTTCGTGTTCAAAGGACATGGCTCTTTTTATGAGTAATCGGTTATTTGGCAACTGGCTAGAATTAGAAATAAATGTAGACCATCCCGTGCAGGAAATAAACATGTACCAAGATATTTCATGATGCTTGTGGAGTCAAAACAATGACCGATGGTATAGGATGTTATTTAAGTGCATAATATAGGGGGAATTGTGTGCCCCCAAATACCGTTATTTCTTCTTCTTCCCATGCCACCCCAACATTCTACGTCCTGAACCCAGCATTCTCGCTCTGGGCTACCAACCGTAACATAGGCTGAACTCAGATAGCTTTTCTTCTGTGCTAGGACCTGTTCCAAGTGGTTTTTGTACACTAACTCGATCATCTCAACCTCTGTATCCAGTACTTACCATTCATATTGGTTTCCTGTGGTGGTTGCAACAAATTACTACAACCCTGTGATTAAGGCCATACACATTTGTGACGTTATACTTCTGGAGTTCACAAGTCCAAAGTGAGTCTCAGGGAGCTAGAATCAATATGGCAGCGAGGCTGCATTTCTTCCCAGGCACTAGGGGAGAATCCGTGTCTTTGCCAGAGATCCCAGAGGCTGCCCCAATCCTTGGCTCATTGCCCCCTTCCTCTGTCTCCAGAGCCTCTGGCTTTGGTCCTTCTCATGCTGAGGTCTCTGTGGTTCGCTCTCTTCTTCTGTGTCCTTCGTTCTCTGATAGCAATCCCCGTCCTTCCATTGGGTTCATCTGGGGGACCAGGATCATCCTCCCGTCTCCAGATCAGGCAACCAGCACCCATTATTCTACCTGCAACTTTGATTGCTATTTTCCATGTAATGTGATATATTCAGAAGTTCTGGGGATTAACATGGGCACATCTTTGGGGGGGGGGGGTCATCATTTTGCCTACCACACAAGTACAATCTTTACTTTAGAGGTGAGGAAACTCAACGGTGAAGGTTGCGTGACGTCACCGAGGTCATAGGGTGGCTATGTGGTAGAGGCATGGGAAAGTATGACCACAGTGTGAAGCCAGAAGGCCATTGTCAGGGTTTACTGGGAGGTAGGACACCTACTGACCTCAGATCCTTGTGAATCCCCAAATCACTCGGGAGCTGCCTTTTGATCTTCAATATGAAGGAACAGATACAAGACAATGGGTTATAAGTAATGGTGGGAGGCAGAGAAGGTACAGAGTAAAGTGGAATTAACATGGACAGTGAAACAATATTGAACCAGGCATTTTAAGCCAAAATCTGAACAATTTTAGAGTCCTAGATTTTTGTGTGTGTGCAGAAACAGCAGGTACCAATGTCCTCAAAATCTCAATTTAGTGGGTGCTCTTTTTTCCCAACAAGACTTAGAAATTTTAAATGAACTGTCACAAGAAAAAGGTGTCTAATGATTACCTACACTCATCCGTGGAGGGAATGGCGTGCGCCCCCCCCCCCCCACGCAAGCGCTTTGATCATGGCTTCAGACATGCGTTAATTGCTTCCGCAAACTTGTTAATAATATTTCCACCACATGAACGGAAACTTTCTCAGTCATCCTTTTTGATTCGCCGATTGTGACTTTTCTTCTAAATACTCAATTTTGCTGATGTATTTTAAGAACTCAATTAAATTACAGAGGGATTGATTTGAAGTCAGCAACCTCTTTATATTAACACTGCCAAATATCCTTTAACGTGAGAATGGTAAGAGGCACCCGAAAATTTAAAACTCAATTAACACCGAGGGGTTATATTATTGAATCGTTTGGCTCTATTGCATAGAATGCCATCCCCGTTGGAAAAGACTTTATAACCTCGCGGTTAAGAGCGTAGGGTTTAGAAGACAAAAGAGAAACGGCGTGAAGCCTAGCTCCACATTTTCCTCCTTGGACAGGTGTCAACTTTATACGTAGATTTTTATTGCCAAGGAAGAACTTGTATTTACACATCATTATCCTCTAAACTTCATAGCTTACATTAGGGTTCCCTCTTGGGGGTATACATTTTGTGGGTTTGCACAAACGTAGAATGACCTATATCCAGCATGACAGCATCATACAGAATATGTTCTTGGCCCTAAATTTTCTCAGTGCTCTCCCTATTTATCCCTCCCATGCCCACCCCAAGCCGTGGCAACCACTAATGCTTTTATTGTCTCTACGGTTTTATCTCTTCCAAAATGTCCTAGAGTTGGAATCATAGACCATGTAGCCTTTTCAGATGGCCTTCCTTCACTTAGTAATGCACGTTGAAGACTCATTCCCCGGTTTTCCATACATAGCTTGGTTGCTTACTTCCTTTTAGCCCTGAGCACTCTTCCATTGTCTAGATGGACCTCAGTTTACCCATCCACCGAGGGAGGGACATCTTGGTTGTTTCCCAACGTGAGCCATTATGAATAAAGCCGCTATTAACACCCATGTGTGGGTTTTTGCATGGATGTAAGTCTTGGACCCCTGTGGGTAAACACCAGGGAGCGTGATTGCTGTGATATACATAATTTGTCATCTTCTGGAAATGGGAAGATGCTACTCCTTCTCTTGACCTCTGAAACCATTATATGCATCGGAAATGAGAATGCCCTCGGCAGAATCATTCTTCCAAAGACAGTGTCAGCAGTGTGTGCTAAAGGGATTAATCAGAGCTATTTTTAGGGTCGTATTTCTAGCATGGAAAACAAGCAAATAAAAGGAGGCATATGGAAGGGCCCATTGTTCAGCGGACCACCCCGCGGGCCTCCGTTCTTTGAGTAAGGCTGCTGTGGTAGGCACTGTGAGCTTGCTGACCTCCCCTTCCACGGTCACACATGTCTTAGTGACGGATCTCGCCCATGGCAAGCATAAAAGAGGAGACCCACATAACACATTGTTGACGTTACAGAAAATTACATCTCTCCCTTGTCATCTGCTTTCCTTCCCCTCCATGTAAATGTTTTCCACAGCTTCACAACCTTCTTTCCCCGTGTAAGCGTCTCTTCTGGGGGAAAATGTATGGGATTTGATTTTCTGTAGATATAATCCTAAAATTGGAAAGTTAATCCCACAGTACAGTTTAGATAAGCTGTGGACTTTTCATGTGCAAATGCAAGGATATGGAAACCGTCATAGATGGCTGATATATTTCGGATAAAAGACGAAAGGGCCAGAGAATGTCTGTAATTCTGAATGAATGCGCTGTGTGGTGTTTTAGCAAAACAGCTGTATCACATTCTTCTTTGATAGGCAACTCTGTTTAGTAGTTTCTTTTCTGTACTTCTCAAAGCTATCTTTGTGCTTCTTACCCTGTGGAAAGGAAGGGGGATCGGCCCCGTTGATCTGGTTGCTCCCCTGGTTGGAGAGAGAGGCTCTTCTCCCATCCCACGTGAACATTAGCGTTGCGGCTACCTTGACAAGGGAATGTGGTGTGGGGAAAACGCCCGTGACTACGGTGCCTATCTCTGCTCTTCTCTCCTTTGGATTTTGGTTCTTACTCCGGTTTAGATGGGAGACCCCAGCCTAAGTGGAAACTCTGGGGCCATTAGGGGCAGCATATGATGGGCAGGACACAGCTTACAGTCTCGAACTGATTGGACGACCTAGATGGAAGGAAGTGAGAATATTAATTGAGGAATGTTGCGAGCTCAGTGTTGGCAAATGTATTTTGTCATGAGTTCGAAGCAGGACAATTGCCCCCTCTCCTGGGGTCACCTTATTCTTCCGCGTGAATTTACGCGCTTCGCCCTATTTCTTAGTTATCTAAAAGTTGTTTTAATCTAGCCGTATTAGATGCATCTGCGCCAGATAAAAACGAGAAAGAAAAAGAGATACTTGATGACGAGCTCTGTAAGAAGAATGCAATAATACACGAAATATATTGGATCAAGCTAGGTCCTAAACGACTTTGGAAAGCATTTACTTGGATGTAATGAAATTGCATCTTGTAGAAACCACTCTCCATGCTTCTGGGTGGTTTAATGGCCCGCGATCTCTCGCCACCCCACCGTTTCTCTCTAGTTTATTTGTTAGTGCTGGTTCTTGTATTATGTGCGGAGCTATTTTTGTCACAGTAAGAAACATAAATCATTTCCACGGTGGAGGAGAATTCCATGTTTCTCTTCACCCAGGTTCGACTGGACGCATGCATCGATCTTGCTACCTCTTCCAAAACCTTGGGCTCCGTTGAAGTTCTGTGAGATCACACATTTTCCATCCTGTGTGGCAAAGTACTGCCCTTTGCCCCACTCCTCAGGAAACTGAAGAAATTTATTCAGGAGGAATTCAACCCAGACAAGAAGCATCAGGCCTTTGAAGATTAGTGGAGTGAGCGCCGAGCACTTAGACTGAAAACTAGGGAATTAGATACAGTTTGCTTGCCAGTGGCCCATCAGCCTTTTCTCTCACCTTCTCCCCCTGCCCAGGGTAAAAGCCACTGGTCTTGCACAAAGCAATACTGGAGCATTCTTTTTTACGGGGAACCTGAACAGGCAGTTCTATCTGAAAAGAATCCCATAAAACACATTTGAAGACCATTTGAGTAAATTGCTTTTTCATTATACAAAGGTCCACCTGCTGAAAACCCCCACATAGAGCTTATTCTCAAATGAAAAAAGATAGTCTTTTTTTTTTTTTAAGATTTTATTTATTTATTTGAGACAGAGAGAGCATGAGAGGGGGAGGGTCAGAGGGAGAAGCACCCTCCCTGCTGAGCATGGACCCCCCCCCCATATGGGACTCAATCCTGGGACTCTGGGATCATAACTTGAGCCGAAGGCAGTTCCTTAACCAACTGAGCCACCCAGGTGCCCCAAAAATAGATAGTCTTACTCCTACATAGTCTAGCGAAAAACCTTTAGTAAGAGAGCTTCAAGATAGCCAATCAAAAATGGTTATTGGGATCAGCACACAAAGCATCAAATAGAAAACACACCCAAGAAATCCCTAATCTATAACCAAAATATTGATCTTCAAAACAAACAAAAACCAAATGAGGATCCTATGAAAAAGTAACATAATAGGCACACTTTTAAAACTTGGATGGGAGAATAAATAGGAGCCTATTTCCCGTTGGTAAAAGCTAATGAGAGCATGATAGACAAAAAGGAAAGAAAATTAAAACTCAATCCAGGATACATGCAGTGATTCAGAAAAGAGGTAGAAATGAGTTCTAAGTAGTTTGATTTTCCCTTAGCATTAAAATACCTGAGCTTCCTGATTTTGTGGGGAGGCCACTGGATGTCCAATAGGTAAATGGAATGAAAATTAGTCCCAAGTACCGTGTCCTGGGATTTCCATGAAGGAGATGCTGAGAGGCTGGGATCCTCAGACCAGTTGGAGAAGCATATAAATAAAGACCACAACCCATAAATAATCCAGAGTTAGAATGGCATGGGACCCTTCCAAGGGGACCCTTTAATGAAGGTTCGGAGACAGAGAATCCCGTTAGCAGCCTTAAGAAAAGTGAATTGGCAAGATAGACGTCTATCCTGAACCAAACTGTCAACGTGAAGTCAGAGTAAAGAATTTTTACTCCTCCAGGGTCTCGAAAGATTTGTTTTGTGCCCTCCTTCTCAGAAAACTGTGTGATTATGTCTTCCTTCAAATAGCAGAGTAAATAACATGGAAAGCCATGGTTTCCAAGAAAACGAAATGGGCTCAGTGGAAGATGGTGGAAGGGATTGGGTCCCAGAGGAGCACTGGGTGGACATGGGGACAAGAAGGATCCTAGAGAGACAGATTTGGATGAAAAACAAAACAAAACAAAACAAAACAAAAAAACAAAATAAAATGAAAGAGGCATTTGACCCTGTGCAAATAGTACCTGGGATGGGCTACAGTTTTGTGGGAGCATTTAGAAAAATGGAATAGGAGATACAGAAAAAGCATGAAAATGAAAACCTGAGGCTCTTACTGTCTCTGGAGAGAACAGATCCAGGAAGGAGACTTTACAGAGTACAGAGCTTGGTTCAAGAGTCACCATGAATCACCCGCTTACAATAATGCTCTTGGTGAAGAGTGATATACCCCAACATAGTGTGGTCCCTCTACTGGGATGGGAAGAGGGAAGACGCCAACAGGGTGGTGGTTGCCTGTAGAAAAATGTTAGATAGCATCCAGAAATAACATATCAGTATATAATAGATCTCCCGAGACAGGTGTGATCATGGCGTGACGGCGGGGCTGGCGTGTGTTGGCACTGGGATTTGCTGGTTGGTGTTACTGACTCGTTTGAATGACGCTCATAGTTTGGGTTTTAGGACTTCGTGCAGGTGTTTGTGGACGCACAGTTTCTCTAAAAGCAGAAGCTAATAAAAGGCGCCGATCGCATAGCACATGTGGATGAGGAACCCCATCAGAAGCAGCACCATTTTGCAAATTCGGTGGGCCCTTAGCATGGCCTGGAGAATTTCAGAGATGTCTGCTATCTATGCCTCATTCTCCCAGAGACTCTGGCCCCACTGGGTCCTGGGTGCCACCCATGCATTGGCACCCAGAAAGTCCCAAAACTTTTTTGAGTTTTTCAGAGTTCTCCAAGGATTCCAATGGTCAAATTTGAAAAACCATGGGTCTAGAGGAGCACAGATCATTGCTTTGACTTAAAAATCCCATCCACCGTTCCCTTCGTCTCAACACAGTGCTTCCCGTTGAAAACATAAATGAAGAATGCACCTTGAGCAAATTTCATCACTCAGTCACATTTTTGTCCCCTCTATTATGTGATGTGTTCTTTAGAGAAACCCTGTAATCACTTAAAAATGACCTAATGTTTTCTCTCAAAAGCTTTCTATTTTCTGGTTGTTTTGCTTCTCTCCCCACCCCCTCCCCCACCCCTGGCCTTTAACTGAAGTCACAGAACGTTCTTGTTTTGGAGTGCTTTGCTTATCCTACGGGAAGCCCATTGTGCATGGTCCATGGCGCGGTTCCAACATAATTGTTCCACTTTCTCCTGTTTTGATGATCACACATGAGGTTGAATTAAATATAATTTTCTCCGTTTGCATTTCCCTGGCGTTCATCCCAAGTGGCCCTGCACGGGAGCTCTGAGCACTCCTCTGGTCTCATTCTGTGAGCTCCTTTCAGTCAAGGGCCAGGGACATCATTACCGGTGCCAGAAATTTGCTCATTGCTGCTCAAGGATGTTTGTATTGGAGCAAAATTTTCTTTCATCATGACCTGCTCTTTCCCAAGCTGCTCTGGTGGGAAGAACTGAGTTCCTACACACGAGTGTTGGCCATGATCCATAGAGCACTTTCCCTACCTTTTGCAGCAAGCCTCACCTACCTTTCTTCAGTGGACCTTCCACCTGATCAATCAGACAGGTTGTAGGTCTGTATGTTCACCAGCAAGATGCTGCTGGCTTCCTCAAGCGTTTCTTTTTGAGTTCGTATTCTCCTTGGAGAAGCTGACTCATTAAAACCATGCAGTGCTGACATTTAGAATGGACACCGTGGCATAATCTTCCTCAGTCTCCTCGAATTACTGATTTGGGGAGACCTGGCTGATTTCTTCCCCCTCTCTGCTGGAGATGCCTGCGGTCTCTCCTCCTTTGAGGTCCCTTTCTGGGATCCGAAAAACCAGAGTGTTCCTGATGGAGAGCTATGTCTCTATCCTGCCGCTTCTGATTTTCCTTGGCTTTTTGATGAGTTTTGGCTTCCTAAGCGTGCTCTTTTAGAATATCCTTACAGCTGATGAATTTTTTAAATAGTCCTTTGTGTATTTCTATAAGCTTTTAATCGGCGAGATGAAATTTAACACCAAAAATGTCCTGACTGGGGGTGGGGCTTGTAATTTTAGTCTAGTCTGTACAAAGCTTGGGAAGCGGCTAATGTCTGTCACACACACACTAATGTGTACACACTGAGACACACACATAAAACTGAAGCTTATTTGCTAATACATATTGAAGTCAGTTATCTGGGCTGCATAAATTCAGCACATTCTCCCAGTGACCTAGTTAATTCAAAGGACGTACTTCATAGAGGTGAGTTGTTTTCTATTTGTTGTCTTAAGGCCTTTTTACGCGACTAGCTGATAGTGCTCTCATATTTGAAGTTGCAGTAGGAGCTCTTAAAATAAAATGGAACCTTACCTCTTGGTACCTTTCCACTTGGGGGAGTTTGCCAGGTGATAATTTCACATCCAGACTTCATAGATGTGTGTACCGCATCCTCTCGGTGGCACCGACTGGGGTGGCCAATTGAAAACATGCAGTAACAGACTTGTTAAGAGATAATTAAACATGGGGGAAATAGAACAATTGTGGCAGAGGATTTAATTGGGTTTAATTGGGTTCGGAGGAATAGGCTACGGTAAGAGAATAGCTCTTAATAGGAGGTCTGAAAATAGCCAAGGAAAGCATTAATTGCAGAAAATCTGTGACATCTGATTACCGTAGTGGAAAAAAAAAGAACCAACCTTTTTATATCCTTCTGTATAGAGAAGGAGGGGACTGAGAGAAAGAAATCTTCCCATGTATATATTTAAGAAACACAAGGAGTTTTGAGATTCAAAAGGGATCAAAAGGAATGCCCTTACAGGCGAGAGAGAGACCTACCCGTTTAGAGTTTCAGGATTTTGCCATTTGCTATGAAATACTCTGGAGATTGTATAATATTGAGACTTTTCTGGTCTTTTCTCTTGAGAAATGGAGCATGGGGGTTAGAGGACAGGGGAGAAGCAGCAGAGTGATGCAGGGTTCTATCAATTCTACTTATCACTGGCGTTCTTTCTCAAGGCTTCGTAGAAGGAACTCTCCCTGAGCACACAGCAGCCAATTTAGCATTCCTTTGTTTTTCAAGTTGTAGGTTTGAAATTTAAGGGGCTTGGTCAGAGAGAGAAAGACCATGTGCTTGCTGGAGTCTCTCTGGAGGTTAGAGGTGCCTTGGTCTTGGAGATGACTCCCCCTGCCCAGCTCCCTCCACCTATGCAAGGGGCACACATAGGTGTTTTGGTTCCTGGATGAGAGAAGCTGAAATGTTCCTATTAACCACTTGTTCTGGGCACAGGTTTGGGTTTTAGGGAAGCCAAGATGACACAGTCTCAGGTTCCACCAAACGTCTCCAGGGAGAGGTGACCAGGAAGACATCCTTCACTTGGGTGGATATGACCAGAGCCAAGGGAGACCTGCAGGTGGAGGGAAGGGTCATTTATTTTCATGGTGGACTGATGCTAAGGGCAGGTCTTCCCAAGGGAGGGAGGAAGAGCCAGAAACGCTCTTACAAAATGGTTGAGTAGATGGTCTTCATTCACCCAACCACATTCATCTTCTCCACCAGCAGAGAGCTGTGCTGTAACCTTTGCCGTATCCCCTAGGTCATGAGAGCTGTCTCCTCACCTCCATGAGCCAGATTGTGTCGATAGTTTGGCCATTAGTCAAGGGTTCTTAACCATGAATGTTTGGGGTATGTGTGTGATTATGTGAGACCCCTTTGTCAGCTTGTTGAAAAATGGACGCTTTTTCTAAAAATAACACTTTTAAGGGTCCCTAGGGTGGCTCAGTCAGTTAAGCGTCTGCCTTCAGCTCAGGTCTTGATCCCACAGTCCTGGGATTGAGCCCTGCGTCGGGCTTCTTGCTCAGCGGGGAGCCTGCTTCTTCCTCTCTCTCTGCCTGACGCCCTGCCTGCTTGTGATCTCGGCCTGTCAAATAAATAAGTAAATAAAATCTTAAAAAAAAATAAAAACAATACTTTTAAGTTCTATGATAAATAAGCTTAAAAGGAGACCGTTTTTTTTTAAATTTCATTTTATTTTTTTTCAGTGTTCCAGAATTCATTGTTCATGCCCCACACCTAGTGCTCCATGCAATATGTGTCCTCCCTAATACCCACCACCAGGCTCACCCAACTCCCACTCTCCTCCCCTCCGAAACCCTCAGTTTGTTTCTCAGAGTCCACAGTCTCTCATGGTTCATCTCCCCTTCTGATTTCCCCCAACTCTCTTCTCCTCCCCATTTCCCAGTGTCCTCTGTGTTATTCCTTATGCTCCACAAATAAGTGAAACCATAAGATAATTGACTCTCTCTGCTTGACTTATTTCACTCAGAATAATCTCTTCCAGTCCCGTCCATGTTGATACAAAAGTTGGGAATTCTTCCTTTCTGATGGAGGCATAATACTCCATAGTGTATATGGACCGCATCTTCCTTATCCATTCATCTGTTGAAGGCTCTTGGCTCTTTCCAGTTTGGCGACCGTGGCCATTGCTGCTAAAAACATTGGGGTACAGATGGCCCTTCTTTTCACCACATCTGTATCTTTGGGGTAAATACTCAGTAGCGCAATTGCAGGGTCATAGGGAAGCTCTATTTTTAACTTCTTGAGGAATCTCCACACTGTTCTCCAGAGTAGCTGCACCAACTTGCATTCCCACCAACAGTGTAAGAGGATTCCCCTTTCTCCACATCCTCTCCAACACACGTTGTTTCCTGTCTTGCTGATTTTGGCCATTCTAACTGGTGTGAGGTGGTATCTCAATGTGGTTTTAATTGGAATCTCCCTGATGGCTAGTGATGATGAACGTTTTGTCATGTGTCTGATATCCATTTGTATGTCTTCATTGGAGAAGTGTCTGTTCATATCTTCTACCCATTTTTTGACATGATTATCTGCTTTGTGTGTGTTGAGTTTGAGGAGTTCTTTATAGATCTTAGACATCAGCCAAACGAAGACCAGTTTTATCGGAAGGATTATCAAGATATTTTAAAAAAAATCTGCCATAATAATGCATGTACTTTTTTCCTGTATTTCATATTCAGATCTGGTTAAGAGCCTCATAAATGCACAATTTCAAAGTGGTGGTGAGTATACATAGTATTTTCAGGTGTCTGCAATAGCATTAATTTGATAAGAAAATGTATGTGATTTTTTTATTGGGGGAAAATGACAGGAATTTCTTATACTATTGAGTGTGTGTGTGTGTGTCTGTGTGTGTTACACTTAATGTTTGTAATTGGAGGAGAAAACACCACATTTCAGTTCACATTCAGCAAAAACAAAGATGAGATTTTTGTGTTTACATTCATAGAACCCTTGAAGGGTTCCCCTGAAGGGCGTCCACGGAAGGGCATCTGGATAGGAGAGGGGATCATGGAGCCTCAGAAGAGGAAAGGGTTTTAAACATTTTTCTACCCAGATTTCCTTTTTAAAGCCTGCATGTGTAGGTAGGGATTTTTGCCAGAGCTGGGGGATGGGTGTGAGACTGACTGGGTCTTAGTTTGGTGGGTAGAGCGTGAGAATTCTTCTCTGTCAAAATAAAACCGAAAAATAGCATTATAGTGGCTTATGCTCTTCCTATCATTTTTACTTGAGAAGCTTTCAGGTCTTAAGATCAGTTATTGTTGAATGCTACTTACTGCCTTTCTTGGCAACATACTTTCATTTTAATGGGTTTTATCTTGTGATAATGTTTGTGAGGCTTTGGAGGTAGATGTGCAAGGAGATGCCTTGGAGTCCCATCATGTGCTCTGGACTTAACCCTGGTTCTGTTTCTCAACTTTGAATTTTTTTATTCTTGCCTTCTTTTCTGAACCTGACCCTTTATTTTGCAGCTCCCTCCCCCCTTCCTTTCTCTTCTCCCATCCCACATAAGTGTGCAGGAACAGCTTTTAAGGGAAGCCTCCTCCCATATTCCTGATCTCAGAAGCCCTGGTCATGTCCTATAGCTGGAAAGTCCTCTCCGTCAGGTTCTGATTCCCCATGCAGGAAACCTCTGTGTAATGTCTCCATTTCTGGAGAAGACTCTTTTTTCACATACCAGTACTCCTGGTGGAAGGATGCAGAGCAGATATTTTTGGGAATGGACTGGGGGGATCTGGTTCTCAAGACAGAAGACAAATCCTGGGAGCTTCTGCCAGAGTCATGCACGGGAAGGAAGATGCGTTGGAGAAAGGATTGTTTCATAACCTGGAGCCCTACAGCTTGTAATCTCGTCACCTTGTCATTACAAGTGACTGTGCCAACCGAAACTCAGGAGAGGAGACTGAACAGTCAGAGCAAGCATCCCAAAGAAATAGTAATTTCCAAAATATAGGGTCTTCCCTACAAGATGAAGCAGGCTTCCCTAGGAGATAAAGTAGGCAGAGAGGGTTCAGGCTTCAGAGAGAAAAGAGGGCACTCCTGCTGGGGTTATGTAACATGCAAGTGGTTCTTGGGTCATGGATGGTGTCTTGGGATACGTTCTGAAGACACCCTACATTTTGGACAGCACACGGCTCATTAGGAGATGCTGTGAACAGCAGTTTCGAAGCTACTTACTGAAGACCCGCAGAGACCTACTTCTCATTATCGCCTGAGATGGTTCTTGGGGTTGTCTCCCCCTCGGGAGCACACGCTTCTTGTGCACACTAACCTCAGAGGGTCCACGTGTTTAACCATCTTTCTGCAAACCCACCACACCTGAGGTTACCGTTCCAAGTCAAATTGCGTTGTGCAAGTCTTACTCAAACTGATCGTTTTCTTTTGCAGGACAACTCGTTCAACGTCCTCTCTATCTTTAATATTGCCTTTTAGAGAGGGAACCAAGTCTCCCTGTTTTCAAGATAAAATTCCTATGGATAGAAACCACAGGAGCTAGACCATGGGGGCACAAAGGAGATTTAGGTCAGAAACGTGAATGGAGCTGGGGGTCGGCAGACCGGTTTAAGGTGGCACCCACAGGAGGCGAGCTAAGGAGAACGTCGGAGAACCTGACTTGCCAGTTCTTCTGCCCTTCTTGTCTTATCTGACTTCCTTCTGCATCTTTTCTCTTCCCTTTAATTTAATAACCTCTGCCGAGAACTTATGTTTTCCCAGTGCAAGTATTAGTCATCTCTGGTCTTTGCCCTTAGATTGTTCATAGTCTAGTCATGAATGTAAACATTTAGGAAGTAACTGTGACATAATGTGTGTGTTCCTTCTGGTTATTATCTTTCCCGCTCTCCATAAATCTTGGTAAGCTCGTATGCACATCCTTGAAGTTCAAACTCCTCCGTTACTGTCTTGAAGAACCCAGCTCTCCCTACATACCTGAAATTTTAAATGCATCTCTTAGACACTCCATCCCAGTTCTATCCTACACAAACCCACTGTCCCAAAGAAGGAGGAATTTGACCGCATGTGTGCTTCAATGTGGGAATTTCAATACAGGCTTTATGCCACCAGCTGGGATGTAGACCGTGTTCAGATGGGACTTGGATGGGCCTCTCTTTATCAGAGTGGGCTCCACAGTAGAAGCGTTGACTAGGAGTTCAGAAAGTAAATCTGATTAGCGAGGATACCTTTATTCTAAATTTACCTATTTATGTACATATTTATGTATGTTTATGTCTATGTATATTTATATAAACTCTATAATTATGGGTAAGTAGTCACACACACACATACGTTCCTACACACTTAGAGTAGCGTATCCACTAATGGCCCCACGTCACATTCTGTACTCTGCCCATTTCATAGATAAGAAGCTGGACGCGTTGATGGCTTACACTCTCCTCGGTGGTTGCTGATGGAGTTGAAGGTGGGGTTAATGGTAGTGGCATGAGTCTAGAGGGCACGTTTCTGACCAAGCCCTAGATGGTCCCCTAGGTATTTAACACGTGTACAAATACGTGTTGCAATGCGTCTCCTTGTGTATTTGAGTCTTGTTCTTCTTCAGGCTCATGCCTGGAGTCTTCTCTTTGGAAAGGGATAATCAGCATTACATATAACATGTTTTCTTGACTATCTACAACACAAAGACCATTGGAGAAGGTACCATGGGGATCTACAAAGAATGGAGAAGGCATAATTTCTGAACCTGAGGGGCTTAATATCTCAGTGGTCTAGTTTGGAGACACACACACACACACACACACACACACAGAGGCACAGGTGCATATTCATATCACATTATCAGTTTGCATTAGTAGACCTATATATGGAAGATCTTGTGTATATGGGATATATAGTGTTTCAGTATAATACATATTACATGTTTATGTACATAAACAATGTATAATATATATATGTATAATGTTTCCTAAGTTTGTTCCTAAACTTTATGTGTATATATATGTATAATGTACATTATACATATATATACACATAAAGTTTAGGAACAAACTTAGGAAATAACTCCATAGGATTAGATATGAGACGAAGGGAATAGGTTATTTATACCGAACAAATAGTACCATAAATCACTGTATTGGAAACAACAGCCTGTTCATCCTGACTCTTGATGAAAGAGTCACGTGAATGACGTTGGTGATCTTTTTACCCCGCTGATCTATGTCTGACGTATTGCAAAATGCATTTCTTAGTGGGGGGTGGGGGGGAGAATGGCTGCAAGGTGATTCCAGCTGTTTCTGATACAATAGACCTTCTCTTGTTTTTCCGGATCCATTATCTCCCTGAAGTTAGGTTCTCCTGTTTCACTGCACAACGTTCTGTTCCCACCACCTTCCGTATTTCACGTATACTCTGTTTCAAGGATAATACTGTGAGGTTTCCGATAATCCTCAGGCTGAAGGCAGCTTAAGAGGTGACTTGGTCTGAGCCCGCCCTGTGTAGGTTAGGGAGCGGAAGCCCTGGCCCCTACGTGATGGGCTAGAGATCTCCTGGCTCATTAGTGACCAGGGCAATGGGGCTCTTAGCTGACCTGAATCTCCATTTCAGCGATGCCACCGGGACCCTGCTCTTTTTTATGGACTGTGTCAGCAGATGGGCTCTTCCCCTCTGGGCTCGTAACATAACTTTGGAGAAAACAGTCTCCATCTTTCCTTCAGTTTTTAAATATATTTCGATAGTGCATGGGAAGATGAAGTTATGGAGCCAAACCCACAGAGATATGCAACTGTTTTTTTTTTAAGATTTTATTTATTTATTTGACAGCGAGAGACCACAAGTAGGCAGAGAGGCAGGCAGAGGGAGAAGGAGAAGCAGGCTCCCTGCTGAGCAGAGAGCCCGATGTGGGGCTCGATCCCAGGACCCTGAGATCATGACCTGAGCCAAAGGCAGACGCTTAAGCCATTGAGCCACCCAGGGGCTCCGACATGCAACTCTTGATTAAACTTCCATTGTTAAAGAATCATACTCCTAAAATGTACACTACATACGTGTACATCACTACATACGTGAAAATACATAAATTATATATATTTATTTAAAAACAAAAATTAAGCACACATACCCACTGCCAGACCACAAAATAGAATGTTATCAATTATCTTTGCGTATCCATGTGGGTTGAGCCCCACTGTCTCATGTCTTAGACACAACAGCTATCCCAGAATTTGGCTTTAATGATGCCCTCGCACTTTTAATATTTTAGCACAACTATAGCTCTAAGCAATGCCCTGTCTAGTTTTATATAATATTATATAAATAAAACCACGCCATATGTATTCTTCTGTGACTTGCTTTTTGTTTTTGCGATTTCTCTGTCTTATTACATATTCTCTGTATTTTATTCATTTTTCACTACTGTATAGTATTCTGTTTGGGGGAGCCAACATTTATTAGTCCATTCTCCTGTTAATAGGCATCTAGGTTATCCTACTTTTGTGTGTGTGTGTGTGTGCTCCTGTGACTCTGGCTGTATGTGGACACTCCTGTGCATGTTTGCAGACACAAATATTTAAGAAACTCTCTAGAGGCACCTGGGGGGCTCAGCTGATTGAGCATGTGACTTGTGGTTTTGGCTCAGGTCATGATCTCAGGGTCGTGGGCTCGAGCTCTGCATTGGGCTCTGTACTCTGTGGGGTCTGCTGGAGAGTCTCTCCCTCTGCCCCTCGCCCAACTCATGCTCTCTGTCTCAAATAAATTATATTTAATATAATTTATTTATGAATGAATGAATGAATAATGAATAAATAACTTTTTTTAAAGCAGCTCTTTAGGAGAGATGGAGAAGATATATACCAGGTAGTATGTACGTGAGACAGTGTATGTGTTTATGTTTACTGGCACCAAAGTCTTCTCTATGTTTGAGTTCCTCATGGCACACAAACTTGGTTTCCAGTAGAATGGCACTGATTTTCACCCGGATGCTATGACGATCTAGTTGGACCACACATCTTTGCTCAACACTCGATACCATTTGTCTTCCGGATGCTTGCTAATCCTTTCTGATCTCTTCTGTATCTCGCCAAGAATGAATAAGGTCAAGCCTCATGTCCTGTGAGACCCTTGGCCCATCTGAGGGCTTACCATATGGATTCATGGAAAAGAGCCACCAAAAATGGTTTTTAATCTCACCTGCATAACTAAAAAAAAATTAATGATACTAGTTATTGAGATAGGGAACAAAATACAGAGACAATGTGAGTGAATAAAAAAATGAGATTTTCAGCACATGTAAGACATGTAAGCGACAATATTCAGGAGACATGATGGTCTGACTTTGAGATGAATGACCGAGCTTGGTGACAGAAGTTCACATACACATTCTGGAGACGTTTGCAAGTTACTTGATTTAGACTTGGAAATCGTATTTGGTAATAGTTGAATCAGATACAGAAAATGAGTTAATGGGTTGATCATACATGCCGATCCCTGTGCTTTCTTTGAACGCACAGAACGTGAGTGAGGAAGCAAGCAGCCCTGTTAGGGGTAGTTTCATGGAAATAGAAGCTGTCACAGGGTGGGATCATGTCTCCTTCCCTCACGGTGTTCCCATAACCTAGAATGGTGATATTTACAAAATACGTATTGACCTGCTTGTAGGTTTTGATCCTAGACGTGACCATGGTAGGTCCTCTTGTCCACATAGTTCTTCTAGAAAAATCCCTATCTTATTCCTAATCCTATTTTCGGGCTACATACTATTGAGTGTCTCTCTATCCAGCCAGTTTTGACTGGACCCTATAGACGCCAGTCTTTCTTTGTCCTGGGTTTAGTCTGGGTCGCACAGATCCTCTCGCTGTAAACTCCAGGTCCTTCCACTGTGGCTCAGATGGGTTCCTGACCCATTCAGCTTCAGCAGAAGAACGGAAGTAGGGTGGCCAGGTGAGGTCGTTGTTGTTCTGAGGCTATTGTGGGGCATAAACCCACCTTGAAGAACATCTTGCCTCCTTGGTGTCTTTATCTTCCTCTCCAATTACTTTGTTTACACCTAAGCTTCATGGTTCAACATGGCGGACTTGTATGGGATTTGATTTTTGGAACTAAAAGCGAGTGCAGAGCTCAGTGGGCAATGAGCTGTAACATTTGACTAAAGATTATTGATATAGTGTAACCTTGCTCCCGAGAGAAGACCAGAATATAAAAAATGCAAATAATATGCTAATTGGCTGATGGCTAGCATTGAGTGAATCTTAGTAGGGACCAACAGGGGTGTGTGCGTGTGTACATGCATGTGCACGTATGTGTGTGCATGTGTGTGTCTCTATGTTGTGTAAGCCCATTCACAAAGCGGATATTGTTCCTCTATGAAACACACTCTCTGGGCTACCTCATGGGCGAGTTCTGTGTTTGAGGACAAAAGATGGACCACACCCCACTCAGATACTGGAAAAAGTTGGTGTGTTCTCCAAAAGCAAAAGGGAGGGACCCCAGTGGTACCTATAGGTTGCACACCGTTTCAGGACTGGCTGTCTTAGGCTTTTGTAGTAAACAGCACAGGAGGTTTATTGTACAAGGTCATTAACTTGGGCAAGGACCAGGGTCTGCCCTTCTTGCCTTGATGCTTCATGACGTCAGATGAAAGGGACTCTTCAAAGTGCCTCTTGGCATCAGATCTCTCCCTGAGTCTCAGGCTTTCCATGTAGCTGAGAGCAGCATGGAGTAGGGCTGCTTCAAGCTCATTCATTCTTGTTCCCTTTTTGGGGGGACTGGAGGTTGTGTTTTTGAAGATACATCCCCAAAGCGTTCTGTCCTCTAATGTATTTGTCACAGCCTGGAAAGGAAACGCCTTGAGTGCCCAGAAAATGTGATTTTATCCCTTGTTGGTTCAAGATACCAAAATAAGTTTAGTCTGGGCTGTTCTTAATGAAACACATCTTTTAACGTGAAACCAGTCTCCATTGGAGGGATGCACACTTTGGGGAGAAATGCATGGCGACTTTTATTTTGAGCCATTTATATTCTGATATGCTTGTGTAGTTTCTGCCTTGTCTTAATTACAATCTCAGGCAGAATGACTGCCCTGTAGAGAATCATCCTAAAATACCCAATCAAGTTATAAATCACATCGAAATGCCAGTCTGAAATATTCCTCTTTGTGCTACCTTGGCAGAGAAACCATGCTGGAAAGCTCTTCTTCACATTAGAATCGTATATCTTCAGTGAAAATATGATTTTCACATTTTTCCATTAAATTCTTTTATTCAGCTCATAATTAGACTTTTAATAATATTTAAGTTTAATAATTTTAATATTTAATTTAATTTAATATTTTATAATTTAATAATTTTTATAATAATATTTTTTATAATAATTTTTATAATAATAATAATTAAATTAATAATTTAATAATAAGATTTAATTTAATATTTAATATTAATATAATTTTAAATAAAATTTAATATAATTTTAAATTAATGTAATTTAATATAATATAAATTAATATAATTCAATAAATAAATATAACCAAATATACCATAAATTAATATAATTTTAAATAATATTAATTTAATAATATTAAAATTCTAATAATTAGAATTTTTCTAATTTTAGAAAAAATAATTAGAATTTTTCTAATAATCAGAATTCTAATAATTAGAATTTTTAAAAAATTCTTTATGACTTGTAATGCCAAGACTTTTAAAATTGACAAATACTTGAACATGGGACCCCCCCCACACACATACACACGCACACATATCGTAATCTTTCCTTGTATGCACAGATCCTTAATCAAATGCATGGCCACCAGATTCCATATGGGATGACTGAGACCTCTTTCTTCCTCTGAGGTTGTCATTTAGTGGTCTACAGTGTCAGCAGGTTTGAGGTTCAGAAACTGTGGATTTCAGATTGTAATGACTTGTGTGCAAATCAGGCAAATTTCAAAAAAGCGAGGACATGAGTGAGACAGCCCTGAGTATATGCACATTATCTAGAAAGTGCTCACATCCTTCAGGTGCCTTCTCTTGGGTTCTGCTGGTCCATGATCTCTTGGTGGATGGGGGGTAGGTTCGGGCAGTGGAAAGACTTGATCCTTGGACTCAGCGTAAAGTCTAGGTGTGACCCTGCTTATGCACCTGTCATGTGTCTGTGGCTCATGGATACTCTCATCCACATTGACTTGGAGAAGAGTTGAGTGGCCAGAATTTCCCAAGAGAACTCAGTTTCTAAGTCCTGATATAAACCCACCAATCGAGTCCCACATTTACCGAGCTCTGCCTTCCAGGGATGGTGTGCCGCCTCGTGCACACTATCTTACTTCACTCTTAGTTACAAACAGATCAGGAAAGGGAGACTCAAAGATTTTAAATTCTTTGCTCTGCACTTGCTCAGCCCCGTGACCCTGGGCTGACTTCGGAGCCTGTGCCTTTTGTCCCTGTATGCGGGACTCTTTCAAGCACGCCCCCATTATGATCCTACCATTTTGTGTTTATTGAGCGGGTGTTTTTCTCTGCCCTACACCTTTGCATAATGCACACCCCAGGAAGAAACTATGATACACCATTTACCTGAATCGCAGGCAGCTCGGCTCACTTCCCTCAGCTCACAGACGTAGCGTTTGGGGACCCGAGTCCATCAGAATCACAAATTCATGGCGTCTCCTTTTATCGCCCGGAAGGCTCCGGGAGGAACAGCGAATGCTGGTTCTCAAGCAGAAGGGCTTTCAGGGAAACAAAAGATTCCAAACATGTCATCACCTCTTCTTGTTCTTGTCTGCCTCCTAATTATTCAGAAATTGGATCACACTGTGGCAGAAATCCAAGTGTTGTGCATGGCAGAATTCAAAGATAGAAGGAAACACATACAACCACTGTTTGATGCGGTGTTTTTTTTTCACTGTCATTGGTAAAACCCAGACCCGGAGTGCATTTTCAGCTCTGATGGACTTGGCCCAGGATGTCAGGGATTATGGAATTCCCCCCAGAGGTGGCAGAGCTCCATGACCCATCCAGCTCCATTTAAAAAAAAAAAAAAAAAAAAAAAAGAGCTTATTGACATATTACTCAATAAGGGCTCATCTACCCATTTAAATGCATAATTATACCCTAGTCTAGAAATACTCAGAATCACCCACAACATCTTTCCAAGCATGGTTGTCTGTTTTTGGAGTTGAAGAACGCTCTCTTTCAAGCTATACTGCTTTGCTATAAGTAATGCAATGTTTTGTATTGCTAATGGGTCACTTACCATACTCTCCCACCCCACTCAGGCACAACCTTCTTTACTGTCCTCAGAGGAATGAGTTCTCTAGTGACAGTCCTAGAATCTACATCCAGACAAGTCTGGGAGATCACACTCAGCGGGAGGGTAGCTCCACCGTACCACCAGATTTTAAAATGGTCTGCTTGGGGCATCTGGGTGGTTCATTCAGTTGAGTATCTGCCTTTAACTCAGGTCATGATCCCAGAGTCCTGGGATCGAGCCCCACGTTGGGCTCTCTGCTCAATGGCGTACCTGCCTCTCCCTCTGCCTTTGTGCTCTCCCTCTCTCTTGAATAAATAAATAAAACCTTAAAAAATTTAAATGGGCTGCAAAAACAAGCAAACAAAAATAAATGAAATGGGCTGAGAGCCGAAAGGTTTACTATAGATGGCTAACGTGAAAATCAGGATGGCCGTATGGACAACTTTACCAAGGAATGATGTTCTGGTGGGACATACAACGTCTTTTGAGATTTTCTGTCTTGATCAGTTTTTATGAGGAGGGGGCACTTCAGGGTGATGATGTGTGTAGCCCAATGGTGTATGCCACAGAATAACCCAAAAAGGATTAGAATCCAGAGCCTACACTCTCTTGCTCCCTTGCATATCTGACGATTATCTACGTGTCATAAAGCCAGTTTGGTCTGGTCCCACATGGCACCTCCTCACCTACTGAACAATGTTGCTAGGCTCCATGCCTATATCCCCTTAGGGAGAAGTGGCAGTTTCCTTAGACATCTGAGAAACACTATTTCCAGGGGTTCCCATCCCCTGACTGGCTACTCTTTGCAAAGAGTGAAACTGGGAGCCATCACTACAGTCATTTGAACAACAGGTGTAACTTCTGGGGATCTGTTTGTTAACTCAACGGAGACTTATTGAATGTTTTCTAAACGTCATGCATCGTTCCGGGTAATGGGGTGCCCGGCGAGAATGAAGGCAAGTCCTGTTCTTGCTAGATTCTTCTCCGTGGAGACATGGGTGGACAGATTCATCCCTGCACATGCATTTCATTGAATGATGTTGAGCATTGCATGGAAGAGATGTGTGTAGTATGCCTTCCCTTGGCTTCATTATTCTCATCTGCTTTCTTTCCCCATTAGGAGGACTGCTCTGCCTTGGAGTTTTCCTAAGGAATCCTTGTCCTTGGGACGTGTTGGATGGTCCTCGTGTCCTTCGAGCCTCACACGTGCTGGAATTCCCTCCCAGGATTAAGAGAGTGCTGCTCTCTCCCGCAATGGGCTCTCGAGAAAACAGCTGGGTGCATCCTTAACCTCGGGCTCTGTCTATGACCCACCACCGGGGCTCCTCTCCTGGGTCTTTTGCTCCCCGGAAAGCCCTCTCTGTCCGCAGGCTTGCTTCCCGGCTTTGCTTGCTTGGAGTTGTGTCACACAGACCCCCGCGGATGTGGCAGTGAACAATGTCGAGACCCAAGGGACTGTTATGGGTGCCGCTGTTCTTCACGCCGGTCTGCGTCATGTTGAACTCCAATGTTCTCCTGTGGATAATGGCTCTTGTCATCCGCTTCACACTCCTCGACAGCCAAGCCCAGTACCCGGTCGTCAACACAAATTATGGCAAAATCCGGGGCCTAAGAACACCATTGCCCAATGAGATTCTGGGTCCAGTGGAACAGTACTTGGGGGTCCCCTATGCCTCGCCCCCCACTGGAGAGAGGCGGTTTCAGCCCCCGGAACCCCCTTCTTCATGGACTGGAGTTCGGAACACCACCCAGTTTGCTGCTGTGTGCCCGCAGCACCTCGATGAGAGGTCCTTATTGCACGATATGCTGCCCATCTGGTTTACTGCGAATCTGGATACTTTAATGACCTATGTGCAAGATCAGAACGAAGACTGCCTTTACTTAAACATCTACGTGCCCACGGAAGATGGTAAGTACATCCTTCAAACACTCGGAGGTCCGATCGGCCAGCAGGCTTTTAGAATGTCCTGTGTGGGATTCATCTTCTATAACTCAGTTGTTCTTTCTTCATATTCTGAATGCCGCTGTTGCCCTAACTTTTATAAATTATGACACTTGTATTTATTGGGCATCTAGGAAATGGACAGTGCTGCAGTTAATGATTTAATTACTATCATGCTTTGCCTTTTCAGCATGTTACAGTGTTTCTTTCTAGTTGATTACCCGTGTCCGCATAAAGGGTTACATTTTCTATAAAGAAAGGTGAAATCTATAGAAAAATCTAGAGAAAACAATAGAATTAAGAACATTGTCATGCCCGAGTTAGCAAACTGAAGGTTATGCTTTAATGACTTAAGATTTTAGCTTGCTTGCTTGCTTCCTTCCTTCTCTCTTTTCCTTTCTTCCTTCCTTCTTTCCTTCTCTCCTTCCCTCCCTCCTTCCTTTGAGTCTTCAAAGGAAAACCACTCATTGTCTTAACTACACAGGCAAGCCACATTTCATACAATGGTTGGCTTTCATTGTGTTGAATCTGTGTTATTAACGTCAATGTGCACCTTGTTTCCTTCCAATATTCACAGCGATCAGTGGCAAATGGGTGTCCTTAGATGATTCTGGCTATATTTGGAAATAATATGCTTGCCTGGACAAAATGGCTCCTTTGTTTTCAATAACATAGCAGTGAAAATTTGTAAAAAAAACAAAACAAAACAATGATGTCTGACTTAATCAATTTCATGCAATCGTAGTAACATTCGATGATCTCCTCCTCTGTGTAGGTTTCAAATTAAAAACATTTTTTAGAAAGGCTAACCAGACTAAAGTTGTACTATAATGTAAACACATTTCTCATTTACCATTTGCACATGCTATTTTTAGGCAAGGAGAGAGAGAAGCCTGGAAAGCAAATCTTCCTGGAATTAAAAGCAGGGATTTACAGGAATCATGGACCTCCTCTACTGTAGAAACCGCACTGTGTCCTTTGTCACTTCTAGGGGAGAAATTCCATTTTTCTTTTCCTCGAGTTCTTGGAGAATGATTTTCCATTAAGATTTGGCTGAAGGGCTGAAAGAAGGGATTGCATTACCCACGATCTCCCCAAGTTGTAATGGCGCCACCATATTGTATTTTCCTGCACGTAAATGGTCCACGGTAGCTCGTGTAGGGCGTCTTGAAACATGAGGCCAGGGCTGAGTTACTGGGATCTCAGATAATGCACAGAGAAAGAAATGGGAAGCTGGGACTTTATGATGTGAGTAATCTCGGGGGGTGGCCCTCGTCGTGATGCTAAGAGATCACCCGATTACCTTGTAGGTCTAGGTCTGAATGCAATGTTCAGGGGTTAGAGGGACCCACGGGTGCCCTCTTGGCACACCGTGGGCTGAGCCACATTAGTGGCTGCTTTGTGCACAAGTGTGGACAAGGCTCAGTGCACCCGAACCCAGGGAGACATGTCCCTGCAGAAGCCGTCTGGGTTGTGGTCTTTCTCATCATCAACCCCGGTGTCTAGGGCGACGGGACGCGCTCCCCTCCCAGCGCCCTGGGCGCTCCGCAGCATGCTTTCCCACAGAGGCTGGGCCGAAGGAGACCACCCTCGGGGAAAAAACTCATTAACCTCCCTGATTACAGAGCCAGTGTGGGTGTGCAAGCCTGTGGCTCCAAACCCTAAAAAATATGGCCGTTTCCTTGAAGTTCCATCCTGAGTACGAATTTGGGAACATAAGCAGAGGGAAAGGGCAATCCCATGGAAAAGCCATGGAATGTTAAGAAACAATCCCGGGGCCACTTGTTTACATTTTCACGTTTTTCAGAGCGTCTTTGCCTACAGTGCCTCGCATGATTGTGACAAGAGAATCAGAAACCCAGTAGGGGCTCAAGAGGTAGAATCTGTTTTCCTATAAATATTGGCGGTTTTGCATGAAGGTACGTGCCTCATGTTTGTACAAACAACACATCACAGCCGGTTGGTACGAATTTTCTGGCTTCTTTTCATCTTTTTTTTTTTTTTTTTTTTTTTTTTTTACATTTCATCCATTTGAGAATCAATATGGAGCTTTAGATATTTAATTATTGGGAAAAAATTATTGGTTATTCACTTACTGAATAAAACTCCCCATCCTTAAGAACCCATTGAAATCACGGCGTCATGCCGATTTCTCCAAAGACCTCCCTTTGTGGGCTCTCTTAATTCCTATCAGTGCCTTTACTCAACAGTGTAGACTGCCGGGTTTCGTATTTGGAGTTAAGAATTCCGCTCAGACACTTCAGGATTTTAGATCTTTCTTCGGCACAACTTGATCAGGCACAACGGGACGTCGCTGCCAAGAACAGTGCCGAGTATCTACGACATGCCAGGCATGGTGTGGATGTTCGTGAGGGCAGCAGACACAAGCATTCCTCATTCGGGGGGACAGACATTTGGAGGCAGCATACGCACTCCCCCAAGGCTTGTCCATCCTAATCCCTGGGACCGGTGGCTCTGTGACCTTCCGTGGCAAAAGGGGAATGAATTTAGCTTGCCGTTGGAATTGCATTTGTCATGAGTTGACTTGACCGTCAAGGGAGCGGGTGTTGGATTACCTGGGTGGACCTAGTATTTAAGAACAAAGACCTTGGATTGTGGAACAGGGAGACCCAGAACTTCAGAGCCAGCGTGCTGACAATGTTCTAAAGACACAACTAGCCTTCTGGACTTCAAGGATGGTGTGGGCCCAAGAGGCAAGGACTGTGGGCAGCTTCAAGAAGCTAGAGAAGACCAGAAAATGGATTCTCCCTGGGGGCCCCAGAAAGCTGGCCCATCACGCCTGCCATTTTGATTTCAGCCCCATGCAACTCTGACCTACAAAACTGTAAGATAATACCCGTTGGCTGCTGTTGGATGCCCCCAACAATTGTGGCAGTCTGTTCCACGCCTATTTGAAAGGCGTCAAATCTCTGACAGTCAAATCTCTACCCTAATTGAAACCAAAGTCATCGCTGAAAAACTGTTTTGTGGTGAGCCTTTGGAACCTGTACCCATTCTGACACTCTTCTTTGCTTCCCTTTCAAGCTCAAGACTTACTGACAGAAAAACCCTCTTCTCTTAATGCTGGGTCTTTAAAACAGCAGCTTTCCCGCACGGGTGCCGGGAAGACAATATGGGTCCCAGTCTGCGGGGTGACACTTTGCGGATTTGAGACCTTAAATCTATAGTGCATACACCCAACATTTTTGCCCACTGGGTTATCACAACGTTAGGGCAAATCCTAATAAATATGGTTATTTATACACAGGGGTGTGATAAAGGGACACCTAAATTTACCCAGGCACCTAAAACAAATCTCCAGAACCAACGTCCATGCATAACCTACAGCAAAACGTCCATGTCATCCTCTTACGTCCATCAAATGTCATTCACAATGGCGACTGGATCTCTAAATGGCTTCTTGTCCTATATGCTCCTATGCTAGCAAAATATTTTGGGTTCCCCAGTCTTCCTCTCTAGACCTCAAGAGCTGAGGTATTCTGGCCAGAGTGATGCTTCTTGGTTTTTTTTTTTTGATTCTTCATGCTTTTTAACATAAAGTTGGTTCTCTCCTCCTTGCTCCTCTAGAGCTTAGAGGGACAGCTCTAAAACCATGCCTGCTTGGGTTAAAAATGCTGTCTTGTCCCCTCACCAGCTGAGGGACTGCAGGCCGGTCACTTGGCTTGTAGGTCACCCCACACCCCCGCTTTTCCTTGTGTGTCTGAGACACGCTGGGAGGGAGGTTAAGGCATTAATCCATATAAAGTGATTTACCCCCGTATCCTGCACATGTAACCTCTCTGTAGTCCGCTGTTAGCAGAATGTAATCAGTCGTCAGAAAGGGAACCAGAATGTATCAGTGAAATTGCTTGTGCATAGGGGGTCTCATAAACATTAATCCCATGCATAGTACATGTTTCTTCTCTATAACATAATTTACTGTAATCGTGGAGGATTCAGCTTAAGAAACGGGAACAAGGGACCATCATTTCTGACTGATGATAAATAAACATGAACAGGAAAGACTTCCTTAGCTTTGGATTCAAGGACCACGGATGGTGTGTGAGATGACAAACAGGACTGAGTGTGGTTTTAATAAAAGAGCATTTAGAGGGAATACAGTTTTTTTTTTCCTAAGAGCAGAGAATTATTCTGCTCTGTTTTATTCCTAAGCTGTGTCTTTTTCAGCCACAGTTGTGAAATGAATTTCAACATCCTATGTGAGTTACAGAAATTAATCATCAAGAAAGCTTTAAAATTCATTTCTTAGAACATCCAAAGACAGTAGTTTCTTTTTCTTTTTCTTTTTTTTGGTTACGCGAGATAAAGGAGAAATTAATTTCCTTTCTCTTCTCATCAAGTCCCAGATAGTCCAATTGTATGCAGACAGTGGCAGAATCCAGCTGACAAAGGGAAACCTAAGTGAGTTACCACAGAGAGACCGACGTTTGAACCAATGCACACCAGCAGGCGACCGACGGGAAGACAATTCGGTGATTGCCGTTTTCATGTGTCACCTGGATGTTTGATGTTGCGTAGACGTCGCTTGTAAGGGAAGAGAATTGTGGAAGACGATTCAACAAATATCTGCCTCACAGGGCTTCATTGAAAGGAATTTAGCATTTTGTGACGACGGTTTGACTGCAGTGCGTTTCTGATCACAGGCGTCTCTCCCCCAGCTCGGAAGTTTTCGCCCATTTGAGTGTAGAATCATACCCTTATGGAGCGTTGAGCAATCATGTATGTGAAGAAAATACTATTTGGGTAGTGTGAATTATACGTGTTTGGAAAATAGAGCCAAATCATTTCCTAAGAAGAGACCGATCCCTTATTTTCCATCAGATGAACTCTAACTCCATCCCATTTGCAATTTAGATGTTTCTCACCATTAGAACAAGTCTCAGTTACATACAATGTGTCAAAAACCCAACTCTCCATATGGTGAGTACCATAAACAAGGTTGCAAAAACCGCATTTAAGGAACTGGGCAAGCAACTGGTCTGCTCGAGTCTCCCTTTGCAACAATTGGCTCATTATTTTCTTGCACAGTCTTGCCTCCGGGACACTGAATAACTTTATTTGTTGCCGACTGATACCGCTAGTTCGGACACGGTCGTTTATTTTCCGTGTCGTCTTGGCTGAGACGGTCACCCTTCTCGATATTTAGTGACCTCGGTTATTAGTGATAATAACAATCCTGGTGTACCTCCTCCGAATGTTGTTTGGGGGTATAGCAATTTGGGAGGAAGCCACTGCATCATTCTAAATTGTGACGAACAATATTAATTATAGAAATGATGATATGGAAAAGGTCAATACGTTACCCATTTAATTTCATGTGAATTTAATAGGAATCTCCTTATATGATCGTTCACCAGAAGATTCCGTCTCTCAGGTACGCTGGTCTGGAGTAGGTCTCTGCCTTTCTCCTGCATGTGTTTTGGTTCTATGCGATGTTGCTTTTGTACGGGGTTAGTTCTGAGTGCGTCCTCTGTCTATAAGAACCATTGTCCTTCGTGGGCCGATGTCGAAACCACAGTAAACATGAACAGGGAAGACTTCCTTAGCTTTGGATTCAAGGACCACGGATGGTGTGTGAGATGACAAACAGTAACCCTTTGTAAGTGAGTCCAACCTACACATCCCACGCGGAACCCGCAGGCGACAACGCAGGAAAAGTCTGAGCAATCTCGTCCCCTACAAATACTTGTTAAGATAAAGGAAGACGAAGAGTCTCTATTTTATTAATTCCATCAAATATTCTGTATTTTGGTTGAGAGAAATAGGTTTCTGAAAACTGGAAGCAGGTTTTTTTTTTTTTTTTAAATGGAAAAGGATGCCTATTAGATTTCGCATGTGTACTTTGGATATTGCATAGTGAAGGTATATGGTGTGTGTGTGTGTGTGTGTGTGTGTGTGTAAGGTGTTGGAGGAAAGCCAACGAGAGATATCCACAGTTCAATTTACATCAAATGTGTTATGAGTTTTGGAAAAGTCAACTTGAACACAGGAACTGCTGGATTGTTCCGTCCTCGCTGAAATCCCAAGTCCTCTGATGTCCCACTAAGCAGAATACCCTCTTGTCTGATGGGAATGTGGTCCTGAGCACAATATTCCAGTCTTCCCTGGGGGGCATGAGGGTGTTCCCATCAGAAAGGGAAGGAACACGGGAAGTTTTGACTCTTCTCAAGCAAGGGAGATTTTGTGGTGTGTTTCCGCAAGATAGGAAAATGTTCATTAACCCTCTTTCTTCCTAAAATCGATGCCTTCAGTTACATTCTGCTCCTATCCCATTTGGGACCTACTCATCTCTCTATCCACTAATCCAGTTTTCCCGTAACATCCCATCCACATGCTATGCATTCACTGAGTTTCATCCCACCTCAAGCCACGTCACCTACAGATCTCCTCATCTCCCCTCCGGTTCTTTGTCTTCTCTTCCGTCTTTCAACCCGTACTCTCCTGAGAGCCCTTTTAGCTGACTCACTTAAACATTATTGATTTGAAGGAAAAAAAAAAGTTAAAATCATTGATTTGAAAAATGACTCTTTGCATTTCCCGTATATAAGGCATCGAACCAGTCCAAATGATGATACAAGGAAATGTAACCTCTTTGCTTGGAAAATGATGAAGCCCAACAAAACTCAAGGTTCACAAAGGGATCCGTGAGTTCAGACTTTTGTTTTTTGTTTTTTTTTAAAGGACAGATAATCTGTATCTAGATGCTTTCCGTTGAGGACCCACGATGGAAATTTTTCCACCAATCCAGACACAAGGCATACACACATACATTGTGCATGAAGAGATGGTTTCTGAGTCCCCCCACGGAAGCTCCTTGTTTGTTGCTTCTCTAGATGGGCCAAGATAAAAAGTGCAAAAATGGGAAGGACGGAGAGATAAACACCTAACAAAACCATACAAAGGTGCGTTAATTGTATAATCTAACACTGAATGCACGTACCTGGGTGTTTTTTACGTGGTTACATTTTTGACATTGTGAGTTTCGTAACTGGAATTCCATCCCAAGGAATTCTAACGCACATTTTTCTTCTCAGCAGACTGTGCGGTGAGACTAAATCCAAAGAACGTAAGGTTCTCTTCTGATCAAATACCAACGTACTTTTATCCCCTGAAATTTAAACAAAAAAACTTGTTTATTAAAAGCTTTCTGTCTCCCTCCCAGCTTTTTATCTACTGAAATCCTTTCATCACTGTGTTCTGTCATGTGTCCAGATAATATGCAACAAAGTTATATTAATTTTGTCTATTTAAACATACTTTAGATTCAAAAATAGCAATGCAGCACACAGAGAAAACGACATCGTCCCCAAGAAAATTTAAGTGTTTAAAATACATCAACATAGGCAGGAGTGAGCATGCAGCCTAAGCAGGGCTCGATCCCGGGAGCTCAGGACCGTGACCTGAGCCCCAAATCAGACATCTAACCCACTGAACACCCAGCTACACACATCCCTTTTTTTTTTTTTCCTCTAAAAGAAAGGGATTTTTGGCACGTTGACTATCACTAACAGAGTTCTTCTGTGAAGAAGAAGGTCACCCTCTGAAGCCCTACACCGAGATGGAACATCCTTCTGTGTGTTTGTAGGGTTCTGATGCAAGCATTATTTTGCACGTTTACGCCTCCAGCAGACTGCAGAAATTTGAAACAAAAAGTATTCAATCATTTATACCTCCTAGAAGTATTCCCAGGCATCTTCTGTGCTCTGGGCGTTGCCTCCTGGCCTTTACCTACACCCCCTGGAACAAGAGCCAAGCTGCCAGGGACCACCCTAGGAGCCCTGATATATTCCCAGTGCCTCCCTGCACCAAACCATCCTCAAAGTGGCATTGGTAGGAGCAAAGCTGAAACTCACAAAGCAGGACCATCACCAGCAAAACAAATTCCAAATTCCAAAACAAATTCCAAATAACCAGCCCTATTGGGCTGGTTACGAGAGACGGGCAGTATGTGCATCACAAAGATGCAGACGCCCGGTAGACTGGGGGACACTGGAGAGACGATGGGAGGAATGCCTTGTCTGTCGCTCGGGTTGCACGGCACCAATGAGTGAATGTGAAGGCACGGGTTTGAACCTGGCCCAGAAAGACGTTGGCAGTGCTAGGAGAGAGCTCACTTCATTGTTCCAGACGGCTGCTGATCTCTACGCGGGAAAGAGCTAACCAACAGAACTGCAGAAATTTGGAAGACTGCTTTTTCTCATTCCATTGCTTGCCAGATCTTTGAAGATAAGCCCTTTCTGTGGCATCTTCTGCAAACCTCCTCTGCACATTTCACTTCTTCCTGCAAGTGGCTTTGAGACCCTCCCATTCTCCTGCCTAGCTCACGGCGCCTAGGCTGCCCACGGATGATTTGTTCATATATGGGGGTCTCGGTAACCGTGATCACGGCTGATGTCCACCACTAGCCACACATTTCTTCTCTACCACAAAGTACATCCTAAATATACCCAGAGTTGACGTTAGATTGTTTTTTGTTTGTCTGGCAAATGCATGAAGCTCTTGGCTTCTCTCTCTCATGCGGGAAAGTCCCATGTTCTTCTAATTTTTTAAAGAGGTAGTTTTGTAGTTTATGGCAAGATTTAGGAAGTAGTAGAAAACAGGACCCCTCTGTTTCCTAGGACAGAATGCATATAGCAGGGTGAAGCGACCAGCCGCTGTGGCCGAGATCCCCCCACGGGATGTTGACCCACATCATCCCTACCAATTACAGCCAGGCCAACGTCTGTTTGCTGACGTTTCCCGAAAACACCAAGCCCCAGAAGCGTTGCAAGGGAAGGCAGCTTAAAATCATCATAGGAAGGCCAAGAGGCTAATTGATTTGTCGTTTTGAAGAAGACGTGCCTTGCCTTCTTTTAAATATCATCGAGTAAGATTTGCTTTAATGGTGCAGGAATCCTCTCCAAGAAATTAATTGAAGTTCACAGGTTAGAATCATTGACATCAGAAGAATCATCATCTTTGGAGGCTTTCTCTAGATGTAGGGGGAAATGAGCTTTCTCCAGCACTTGCTCTACTGAAGGCTTTCTTGCTACTGTTCCTCTGGTTGACATCATGGTCATCAACACTAACGTCATTGAAATTAGATGATCTCTGATGAGACATTATGAGGTCTGGGCCCGAGGAAAATTTGGAGTCTATGAGATTCCCAATTGTTATTCTAAGACTGCAAAACATCACTTAGAATCTTAAAAATGCTTGCAGATCATAACATACCTATTAATCCTTCAAACTTTTCTCTTGTCAAAGGGTTTTTGAGTTGACCTGGGTTATGGGTTGAATTGTGTTCCCCCACCCCACCAAAAGGATACGTTGGAGTCCTAATCCCTGGAAATTATGAATGTCAGCTTATTTGGGTTTAAGGCTTATAATAGATGTAATCAAGGTACGATGAGGTCAGACTGGTGCCCTTACAAGAAGAGACACAGGAAGACAGACAGAGACACATGGACAGAACCAGATGTGAGGACGGAGGCAGAGATACTAGGGATGGATCTTCAAGACAGGGAGCACCAAGGGTCCCTGGAAACCACCAGAAACTAAGAACTGAGAGACAGACAGACACATCATGATCCCCCAGACTCTAGTCAAGTAATCAACCCTGCTGATTCTGTAATTTCAGACATCAAGAGGAATTTATTGTACCACAGTATTGCAGGATGGATGTGAAATTACAGAGTTGTCCTACAACACGGTGGGACAATAAGTTCCTGTAGTTTTAAGTCACCTGGATTTGGGTCTTAATCATCGCTATTAGTAACCTGGCATTTTTGGTTTATCATTGGCTTTCTTTGTTCTCTCTGTGATGCTGTATGGGGACAAAAAAAAAAATTGGTCACCATCATGTCCCTGGTATGTCACCCTTGAGCTCAGAGGATTTCATTGGCCTGGGGATGATTCCACCATCCAGTTTGGGGTCAAAGACCAACTGAAACCAATTTCCAAATCTAGGGGGAAAATAACCCTTGGATCAGCTTGGCTTGGGTGAGCATACATTTCCGAATGGGGAGAGGGATGGGTGAGTCCAACAGGACCTACCTTAGGGCATGATGTAGGCAAGTGGGGTCCCCAAAGGAAAACAGGATGCAAAGCAGGCAAAACCCATCGGTGTCCACTACCCTCACTCATATTTGGAATAGAAACTAGACAAGAAATGGTATGGCTTCAGGGGCAGAAAAGCGCTACCTCGGATAGTTTGGCCTTTTTAACCCGAAAGAAGAACCTGAGGATTTGGAAATGGGAAACCTTGTTTACGAGTTGTTGTTGCTGGTGTTGTTCTTTAAGCATGGGGACCCTTTTGGGATGTAGAGCTTTGATAAAGTGACAGGAACATCTTGCACATCAGGAAATTTTTATTCAGACAACGCTGAGGCAGGACCATGTTGGGAACTGAACTGGAGGGACCTCTGGATCTGGAAGCTGGCCTCTGGTAGCAAAGTAGGGGTAGCGTGAGCTGTAACCCCAGGTGGAAAACGTGCCCTGTTTAGGACAGGGTGTAACTGACCGTGTCTTCTATTTCCCTGAAGCATTCCAGCTGACTTTCCTGAAGAGACATCCAATTTGGAGAGTTGATCTAGGGGAAATGAAATTGAATTTGAATAAGTGTCAGCCCAAGCCTTTAATGGGGGAGGGGCTTGGTGGGAGTTGCGCTGTAGGGCACTGGGTGAATGGCTGACAAGCTCGCGTCTAGGGAATTCTTCAAGAAGCACCAGGTATCCTACTCAGCAGCTTCCCCTGCTCATTGGACTTCTCTGAGAGTATGAGGTGGGTGGGTTCTCAAAATGGTGGTAAAACTGGTCTTCTGTTCTTGGGCAGCTCTGTCAAGGCAACTAGGTATCCTCGAGACCCTTACTTCATTGCATATCTTTGGCTTATTTGTCAAATTTATTCATTCGGTGCATCCAACGCAACTCCCACCAAGCTCCTTATCGAGCATGTTCAAAGTCTAGCCACTTTGCTGAATGTAGTACCATGTTTTCCCTTGAAGGTCATACAGGGGAGGGAGGGAGGATAGACAATGAACCAGAATTACCGTTTGGTATAATGTGTGCTGTGATGTGACCCGTTGGGGAGACAGGAGAACATCTCGGAGGAACATGTTTCTGACTCAGAGTTTAGAATAGGCCAAGGAGAACTTTGAAGGAGAGCAGCTGGTCAAATTGGTGGGGTAGGGGAACTTCAGATGGAGGGGACAACGTGGTCAAGGATGGAGCCTGGAGGCTGATGTTAGTATTGATTCTTTTGACTGTGCAAGGTTTAGGAGACTGAGTGAGCAAATTCGAAGTCTTGGCTCAGCCACTTATCCAAAGTACAGTCACTGTTGTGGTCGCTTCATTGCATGGTGTCGTGATCCCATCATCCACTGAGCTACAGGGACTGCTGGTCAGATGTGATCGTATGAAAACTGAGAAACCCAACAAGGGCAAGTGTTCAGCGAAAAGAGGGCCTCACTTCCTGTCAGAGATGTAAACAAGAGGGGACAATATAACTCAGGAGGAATCCATCGTGCTCCTGCCTGTTTTTGCAATAAAGGTTAATGGAACATATTATCCACTGATGTGCCTAATTCCTGTGGCCGCTTTTCCATACAATGACAGAGTTAAACAGCTGCAAAAGAGGGCATATGGCTCACAAAGTCCAAAATACCTATCCTCTTGCCCTTTTTAGGGAAAGTTTGCTGACCCTTGATGTAAAGATAAATCTTCATGAAGTCACGTGGGTATCTTCTAGTTAATGCATGGAATGGCTGAGTCCAGTGTTGGATGCCATAGCATGGTGGTTCTCAAACTAACCAGGAACTTTTTCATATGCAGACACCTAGAGCTCCACCCAAGCTAGTCCTGATTCTTGAGTTCTGGAGATGGGCCCCAGGAATCTGAATTTCAACTACTGTGGTCAAAGATTGTGTCATATTGTAGTCATGACAAGATATGTTTGTATATTAACTATAGGACGCTTTACACAATGGTTAGTGGTAGGATTAATGATACGAAAAATAGTCATAAATAGGGGCTCAGAAAATTGGGCCTGAAACATTGTTAAACCAGATATAAACAAATACTCCTTTCTGCCATTAGAAAAAAATAGAAAAAAAAACAATGAAATCTATTAAAGAAACCATGGTCCTTATAGCGTAGACCAAGGTAAATTTCTGGAGGGACCTCTAAGAGCAGCTAGTTGCAAAGTGTATCTGTAGGCAATTAAGGGACACAGAACAAGGGATCGTTAGCTATAGAGCCTTAAAATCAAATTTTAAATAAAGCAGTGACTGAACAGGGGCCCCAGGATACAACCAACCCATAAACAAATACACATAGACAGTAATAGTAGTCGTAGAAGTAATAGTAGTGGACGAAGATTTTGGTCATAGTAGTGAAAGAGATGATGGAGTTGAAGATAATGAGTTTTTTTTTACAGTAGCCACTTTGGACAAAAGCTTGTGCTTTTTCCATCAGTGAGGGCACCTTCTAGCTCTCCAAAGTGCCAAAGCACAAATGGGGAACATAAAACCATGATTGGTTCATCCTTTACTTACATTGTCCAATACATAAAAAGAAAAAGCAGAATTCAGCTCTAAGTCTTTGAGAGTTTCCCAGGTAACTTTCTTAAGAGTTATTAATGCAGTTTTAATAAAAGCAAACACCATTTTACTGATAATATCAGCAAAGCCACCAATAAAATGATATTCAGTGCTAACGCGAATGTGCGTGCAGGACTTCTTTTGGGTTTTTGGACTTCTTTTGGGTTTTTGTCAAGCATCTTTTTCAAGAAGCTGTATAACATTATGGGTGGAAAAAATTTTTGAGACGTCCATAAGTTTTGTTTTTTTTAAAGATTTTATTTATTTATTTGAGAGAGAGACAGTGAGAGAGAGCATGAGCGAGGAGGTCAGAGGGAGAAGCAGACTTCCTGTGGAGCTGGGAGCCCGATGCGGGACTTGATCCCGGGATCATGACCTGAGCCGAAGGCAGTCGTCCAACGAACAGAGCCCCCCAGGTGTCCCGAAACGTCCATAAGTTTTGAACCATAACTCTATCTCAAGAACTCCATTTAATGAAATATTTTTTAAAATGCTCCTAGAGATTAATGCCTAAAGATGCCTAAATGCTTTCTTATAATTTATGATAGGAAAATAAAAGAAAGGATGAGCTGTGTGTTATGACATGTCCCTGAAGTGAAGGACGGATCGGCGTGCTTTCATTCGTTGCTTGGAGTTCTGTGTTGACATTCTGCCTCCCTCATGGGTAGCTCGGTGGCCTGTGACAAGTCATGAGCCAGTTCTCCATCTATCCTCACATTTTTACGCGACCCCCAAGACCCTTGCAGACACACATAGTCCATGACTCACTCAAAGATACTGTCTTTAGGTTCACATCATCTTCTTAAATCATTTAAGGGAGCAGCTGTAGGCAAGTGTGGCCTTGGGAGCAAACCCAAGGCTGGTACATGGAACACAGGGTTGTACGGTATACGGGGTCTTCACAGGAGAATATCTCAAACTGGTATATGAGCAGGACCTCAGCTCTCCTCTTTCCAGAACAAAGTCTTCACCATTGTCTCTTCAAGAATTCTTAATGTAACTTGCTAGCAGAGTAACGAACAGCAACAACAAAAAATGAAATTTGTATCTACTTATATATTCTATGTTTAGGTCTCGTAGTTTTTAAGAAGTCAGTATTCCTCACGGATCAATATATATTTTCCCCCAAATTTTAGCGACAGCACAGTGTTCACGGTATCTGTCATTTGGTCACCCCTGGGATCCATTCCTGCAGAACCAGAGTGGAACCAAATGGTAGTTGACCTCCAACGGGACAGGGAAGGGGAGAGAGGCCAACATTTCTCAACCGCTTGCCGAGGTGCCAGGCACTGTCGTGGGCGATTTGCGTGTATTACCTCATTGATCCCGTTTGGGAATTAATCTGTCGACAGCTGGAGTCCCATGAAGGAATATTTTTAAGAAGCGAAATGACAGGCTCTCATTTGCATCTGGAGATTAATTACTCAGACTGCCAGTTATCCGTTAACTTGCCCGGTTCGGCCCGAGCCAGCATCGAGATGGTGTAATTTGATGTACTGTGCCGAGAGGCGATTTACCCCTCTATTATCTTGGCTGGCTGCCCGAGTTTCTGACCACTGGAGACTTATTTGTTTAGGTTATGACATCTCATTTCTGAAACCCATCGGAGAAGCGGGCATGGATTAGATTATCGAATAAATTGACCAGGGGGTTCGTTTATCAAGGGATGACTTTGCCAAGCTGGTTTATCAAGAAATGGGGCCACTTTTAGGATAAAGTAGCACTTACAGGGAAAGTAGGAGACCTTTATCTCAATGACTTTCTATTTCTTACTTAAGATTTCATCTGTTTGAGAGCAGGAGAGAGAGTGAGAGATCACGAGCAGAGGGGAGGGGTAGAGGGAGAAGCCGATTCCCCGTTGAGCAGAGAAGCGGGGCACGATCCCAGGACCTCTGGCATCATGACCTGGGCTGAAGGCGGATGCTTCACCGACTAAGCGACCCAGGCGTCCCAATAACTTTCCATTTTTAATTTTTTATGAATAAGCCTGTTGGTAGATATGCTGAGTGTTTGGTTCTGCTTCCTAAGTTACGCTGTAAACAATTTTTATGAGTGTTGAGCACTCTAGAAGACCAAAGGGGAGTATCTCTCCATAGGCACACTTAAAAAAAAAAAAATCAGTCTTTCATCCTTTGTAGAAAAAGTAAACTATTGAGTATTGCATCGAATAGAAAGCAGAATTTAGTGATTGCCATTAGGAAGTGATAGACAATTCCCCATAAGCTTTTCCCTCTCCGCCATCATTATAACTCACGATGATGTAAAAAAGAAATACTTTGGCCCTTTTATGTACAATTGTTACAAAAAGGTCCACACGCAGGAATACTGTAAAGAAGGCACTACAAAAAGAGAAACTTCCGGTGCTCTTCATGAAATGAATCAGCGGTCCTTAACATGGGATCGGTGATACATTTTATATGTTCTCGACGAGATCCAAGAACCAAAGAATAAGGCCTGAATGATGAAAATGGGCTGTAATTTTATGCTTTTAATATAACGGCCTCTGGCCATATCCGGACAAAGGGAAGACCGTTTGGTTTGTTACTTTAGAATTGTTTCTCCCATCGTCCTCGAAAATAGAAATGATTTACAGTTTTAATATATTTTTCATGTACAATTAACATGCTTGTCGCCACTTTTACAGAGCAGCCAGGAGAAAAGAGCTCTAGTGATTTATTAGGGGCTCACGGAACGGAATTAATGTGCTCACCAGCAGAGTTTAATGGGAGAAAGTGAAAACACAAAAATCTTAAAAATGGAAAGAACATTCAGTGTCTAAAGCATGCTTGCTTTGGGCAAGCTCTTAGTCTTACAAGATACCCTTTTCTTTTTCTTTTTTTTTTTAAATTTGGTTTTAACAGCAACAACAAAATATGATATTCCATATGGTAAAAAATACGCAATGTTGTCCTGTGAAGAACCGAGGGAAAATCCAGTTAAGATCGACATTTTTAGAAAGAAATGGGGCCCGGGGAATATTTTAAAGATTCAGTATCTTCTTTCCCAATTGGCATAGAATTGAAACTGTGTTCTCTAGGACAAATAGATTTTTTAAAAAAACATTTCCGTATTAAATAAACGGCCAGGCTTGCGTGTTTGTACATGATTTTGCTTTGTGTGTGTGTTCTCTTCGAAAGAACCTCTCATTGGATTTTGAAAGACGAACACATGTTTTCCCAGAGGCACTCATCACAGATGTAATGTTTCCACACTGACCTCCCGTTCTGGTTTGAGACGGGGGAAGTAGGCAGACCTTCCTTGGAGTCACAGACATGAAACTCACGCTTACTCCTCAGTGGTTGTCTTTTAAAAGAAAGAGAGCCACGTTGCAGAAAATGGGGGCAAGCCAGAGATGTTGCTAGAGAGCACTCAGGTATCTGCGAATTTAATGTTTGGGAGGAAGGACTCTAATGAGGGGTAGCTCTTTGCCTACTTTCCAGTAAACGTGTGCAGGGCCATGTCAAACATCAGTGAATAAGCTCAGCCAACCTTGCTTCCAAAATGCAGACTTCGAAGGTATCTCCTGGGTGCATTGTGGGTTATCTGTCCCTTGCCCTGGTCTACATCTTTTCCTGTTTCCGTAGCTGGCGTGCTTCCCTTTTAAATCCATCTGAAGTAGTAACGGGTATGTTAGTCCCCGTGAGTCTTCCAAGCTCCTAACAACCGAGACCCTAGTTCTCTCTTAAAATATACATGAATCTTGGCATAAACATTGGACGAGGGGTTTCTTTTCCTCGTTGGAAAGGATCCCTTCAGTTTTCTCTGTAGCTGTTTTGCTCTACAGAATCGTTCCCTCCAACATCTCCTAAAACCACAATTATTAAAAACCCCATTAGCTGTAAGAAATGCCCACTCATGCAAGGCTAGAGTGTTTGCAAATGGTCATAATGTTTTTTGGGAGACAACGTGACTATACGTAGCAAAATGCCTTGAAATACTTTGGGTTTGAAGGAATTTTATCCTCAAGAAGTAATTGGACAGGGGCTGAAGGATGATGTGTAGGGATTTTCACTGTTGAGTGCTTATGATAACCAATGATAATAATAATAATAAAAAAATAATAATAAAAGAGGGAAAGGCTACAATTTTTAACGGTCTACAAATTGTTCTATAATTAGAGGTACAATACAAGCATGGCTTACTATCCATTAAAATGGCATTATAGCATAATATTGCGTGATATGGGGAAATAGTCATTGTGCGGGATTATGTTTATTAAAAATGTCTTAATCATATTATCTTCCGTGGTCTTGCAACCTCTTTCTCTCAAGGTCTTGCAACCTGTTTCTTTCAAGTTCCCTTGTGTAATTACCCTGGAGCATCTCAATTTTATTTCATATAATGACAAGAATGGAAGATAATGACAGGTTGGCATGTTGTGTGCTGAGAATATTTACAGGGGTGTGATCAGAAATGCTGGGGGAGGCAGGAGGAACCTGCCAGACAGCTTTGCATGCTTTGGGCAGCACTAGCCACGAGGACCCCGTTTCCTGTTCCCGTTTTACCCCTATATCTAAGACTGTGAACGTACTCTGGTTTAAGCAGTTGACCAGTGTTTGTGTGCGTGTTGCAAATCTCTCTGTGGTATCCTACCCACAATCCTCCTTTCTGATCTTCTTGAAACAAAAATCAATAGTTTCGACGTAGCAAAGATCCTTCAACTTTTTTTCTTCTTCTTCTTTCTCCCTTATGTTCTTTTTCGAAGGGGGACCCATTTCAGAATGCCTGACCTCTTCCCCAACATCACAATGATGTCCTCCTACATATTTCTCTAGGAATGTTAGAGTTCACGTATACATTGTTACATCGACACAGAGTTAACTTTCTTATATATGGTGTGAGATAGGGATCCACTGTTATTTTTCTCCAAACAGAGAACCGATGTTTTCAGTGTGTAATATGAACATTGTCTCCTTTTCCAGTGATTGGGTATCAGGCAGCATCCTAATAGGGACAGAGGACACACAAAGGTATTTATTAATAAGAGGGGCAGGATCTAAGGCAAAGCAGCACAGTTCACTAAGCCTGGAATAACCATATTATGGAGGTTTTATGAGAATTAACTGATGCCCATTTGGTTGTACTGATGGTACCTACTAGGGAGGTGACTGGAGGTTGTAGGTACAGGGTCTTGTCTCTGTTTGCCTCCAGATGGTCTGCCAAGACCTCCCTTGGTTTCCCCTGTGGGAGACCACAGGCATGAGTGGTTCCCTATGGGTTCCGGGCAGAGAGCACTGTTGTCTGAGCACGAGAGAGTCCATCTCAAAGGGGTCTGCCCCCATATAACCGAGTACAACGTTCGAATATCAACCACAAACACACACGTAGGGCAATTCTGTGTTTTATATCTGGTCTGGTTCACTCACCAGTCGGTTCCTGCAGGAGGCCAACAGTGACTCTCATAGAACGAAACGCTCCTATGCATTTTCTTTGCGTTTGTAGGTGTCTCCTCTTTTACGGACAATTTAGAATCAACGCACCAAATTCTGCCAAATTCTGCCGTCTTTGTCGGGAGTTGTACTGAACGGAGCGACGACTTTAGGAAGAAGAGATATCCTTCCACGTTCATGTTGTCGCATCCATAAGCTGGCACAGTTTACCACTCGAGATCTAATTTTAGCTTTGTTAAACTAATGTGTTAATTTCTTCCGCCTCCTCTGTGTCCTCCTCCTCTTTTCCGCAAATTGTATCTCATTTTATATGTCCTTTCCTGCTCCTGCTATAAAAGAATGTCTTGATTATATATTCAGAAATCTTTTGGGGATTATCCGTTATTGCTAGTAGTTTATCTATCCAACTGCATGGATTCCATAAAAGCGATCATACTCTCTACAAATGATGACCATTTTCTCTCTCCCCCTTTGGAATATTTATACCCTTCATTGCCTTTATTCTTGTCATCATATCGATTCAGGACATTGAGTGCTGGGTTGAACTGTGTGGGGGCAAACGGACATCCCTGTTCATGACTTTGTAAACGAGTCCAGCACTCTTTAATAAATGTGATAATGACTAGATGTTTTGAGGGAAATGACCAATTTATCAGGTAAAAAAAAAAATAACCTTCTCTTTCCAGTTTTTCTACTACATTAAAACATTTAAAACCATAAATAAGTGTTGAATATGTCACATTATTTCTATCATCTTTAGGACTGGTTATAAGATTTTTCTTTTTTTTTATTGGTTTAATAACATAGTAGGTTTTTTCTGTTAGGGCATTTTGGAAATGCCTTGTTGATCGTAAGGAGAACATTCAAAAATCTGCCAGCACACTATTATATTTTGTTTGTTAATATTCACATGGGATGTCTACATCTTTATTCATAAGTGAATTTCATTTAAAATTTTGATTTAAATTTAAGTTTGATTTGGCTTCTAAATTGGATCTTCTGATCTTGTATCATCCTTATGGTTAAACTAATCTTACAAAAATATTTTGGCTGCTTCTTTTCATTTTATATTTTCTGAGCAAAACTTCAGTAAGAGCTGAATTACTAGAAATTGCTTGAAAATAATCTCGACTCTTGAGTCTTTATGTGGGCTGTTTTGTATTAATAGTCTTCATTTAGATCGATCTGTGTTTTAGATTCTTTATTTTCTCTCAAATATTCATTTAAATTTGTTTTTGTAACATTAGAACTTATATCATTAAAATATCTAAATTTTCATATTTTTATTTTGTTTGGAATTACTTAAAGTGATTCCCTCACTTTTCAAGATTATTAATTTTCATTATTTCTCAGTTTTGCTTGCTTAGTATTGCCAGAAGTTTGCTTATACTAATAAGCTTCCAGTAAACTAGCTTTCATTTTGATAATTAGCTTGACTCTTCTTTCATTCCCTATTTCACTGATTTCTACTCTTTATCATGTATTATTTTCTGATTGAGTTGGATTTATTCTGTTCCCATTATTCTAGCTTTTTGACTTGCCTCCATGGCTCATTTATTTGCAATCTTATTATCTTGTAAATGCAGTTGAAGTTTTAATTATCCCCGTAAACACTCCTTTAGACCTGTCAGACAAATTTTCACATGTCACACCTAAATTATCATTAGGTTTCATGTAGTTTGTATTTTTACTCTAGCTTCGAGGTGCACACACACAAACATTTAGTGTTCTAACACTCTCATAGGCTGTTTCTACCCACTTTGAGTTGATGTGATCGGGTTCAAAGACTATATGGCTATCTGGTACCCCTCCTTTAAAGTCCTGTTAATGAATGGTTTTGGACTGTTTTGGATCATTCTGCGTCTGCTCAGATAACACTTAAGAGGATAACTCAGACCTTCTCTGTCTCCTGTTTGTCTTTGATCTCCTACATCTACCCATGTCAAGAAGGTGTTAATGCAATCTCTCCCAACTTTTTTTCCCTTAACATTCCTTTATTTTAAGCTGTTGTATATATGAAAACAAAGGTGTGAGAGAGATTATTGACTTTTTACATGCTTTGAGGTTGAACTAGGTGTGTTCCTAAACACGTTGGTGATATGTTCTCAATTCCTCTTCCTCTTCTAGTCTTCTTCTTTTTTCTTTCTTTTTTTTTTTTTCCCTTAATTCTCTTCCAGTCTTTAACGGCCAATTGTGACATGCTCGATATTTTTCTCTGATCTTAAATTTGCATCCTGGCTATTTTTCAGTCATATTTACCTTCTATTTTGCATTTTGGGTTTCTTCATTTTCAAGTTGAAGACACCTCTTCTGTTAAATACATCTATTTAAATATATCCATTTTAAGTTTATCCGTATGCTGATAAGGCTATTTGAGATCTTATTTGATCAGTTTATGCATTTCTGATTTTCCAGCTGCCGTTATTATACAGCTAATAAATTTTCTCATTCTGTTTTGGGTTTTGTGTTTACCATCTTGTTTGATTTTTACTTTTTTTTTTTTCCTGACTTCTGTTGTATCATTTTTAAGTTTCTGTTGCTAATGTCATTGTTACTCTAGTCTTTCTTCTGTGCTCTGTTTTTCCTTCTTACATGTAGGATTCATAAAGTGTTCCTTTACTTGTTTGAGAGTGATATCCTACAGTTATAGTCCCGTGTAAGACCCATATCTAAGCTCATTGCCTATCGACCCTTTGAGTATCCACTGTTCTCCTCAGAACAAAATCTGGAGTAAGCCCACACCTGCCTCCCAGCTACCACAATGCCACATTCTACGAGAACTTTGGCTCGAGATTATGTCTGGGTTTCTTTTTATTTACTTCGTAAAAGTTTTTTCTTTAAATTCCAATTAGTTCACATATAGTGTAATATTACCTTTAGGGTTAGGGTTAGTTTGTATCCTGAAAAGAAATCTTAAATGGAAAGCCCTAACTATTATTGTAGGTTATATCGTGATTATTGTGATGTTGGGGAGGAAAAAGTTTTTCTTGACCTCTGGGGTCCTTGGCTGGGTTAAATTTTATATATATTTTCTCAAGTTTCTTTAAAAAAATTTTTTTTTAAATTTTATTTATTTATTTGACAGAGTGAGAGAGATCACAAGTAGGCAGAGAGGGAGGCAGAGAGAGAGGGGGAAGCAGGTTTCCTGCTGAGCAGAGAGCCCGATGTGGGGCTCGATCCTAGGACCCTGAGACCATGACCCGAGCCGAAGGCAGAGGCTTAGCCCACTGAGCCACCCAGGCGCCTCATCATTTAAGAGATAACTTCTACTGGGTATAAAAGTCTGGCCCTGTGTTGTTGTTTTTTTCCTATCCCATGTTGGTGTGAAAAAGCCCCTATTAGCCGATAGTCCTTCCTTTCAACATTGTCTGCTTTTTCCCCACTGGTAGATTTAAAAATATTCCATGTGTATTTAATATTCTTAAAAATCATGATAGTTGGTCTAGATGTTATTTTTTTATTTGTTTTTAGAAATAGGCTTAATTTGTGAATACTGTCTGTCTTAAGCCTTGGGTTTTCTTTTCTTGGATTTTCTCCTTGGAAATTCTCAGCCATTATTTCAAGCCATTAATCTTTGTTATCCTGTCTTTATAGGACTATTCTTTTAGATGAAGGATGCCATTTATATTTATGTCTTCCTTATTTTGGTGATTAGGGGATTTCCTCCTCATTTAGGGGATTTGCTCTCTTAGATACCTTCTGGGAAAATGCCCCCCTTTAGGTGCACACGTACATTCCTTGGCTGTGTTCTTCCATTTCAATGCTTCTTTGAGCTCTTATGTTCAACCATTTTATTTTTCCTCCCTCCGTATCTCTCTCAACTCCCCCTTCATGAGTGTTTCCACTTCTTATGGACTCCCAGTATGATTTAATATGCTTCTACCAATTCCCTTCTGTTTGTTTGTGTGGGTCATGCATCCTTCTAATAAACAGATTATCCTGTTTGCTTCCAGTGCTTCTGCCTTCAGGTGACTCCTAATTATTTCTTCTGAGTTTGGCAATGTTTCCATGGGGCCAGCGGATAGCCTAGTGGGTGATTCCTGTTTGAGGGCTGAGCAAAACCCTTCCCTCAGTGTAATACCTCTGGGAAGTTTCAAGAAGAATGGGGTCCTTTCACACGTGCCTCTGGAATTCCAATTTGATTTCCTGAACCAGGAACAGTATATTCTTTCCTCCCTTTCCATCCCTCCCATCCAGAGGCAGGCTCTTATCTGAGACTCTGCAAAGTTCATTTGTAAATACTCAGCTTACAGCGTGTGGGGTGTGGGGAGGGGATGTGGATGTGTTTTGCTCACCTGGCTTTTTCATTGCCATAAAACCCCCACTCCGGTGGGGAACAGGAAACCTCCAGGCCTCTGTTTCTCCTGGGTCTGCACCCTGAGCTTCCTGATTCGGCATCACGGTGGTAAGAAAAGCAAGCAGTCCACCCATGCAATGAGGCAGGAGAAGAAGCTCTTTTTTTTTTTTAATATTTTATTTATTTATTTGACAGAGAGAGAGAGAGAGATCACAAGTAGGCAGAGAGGCAGGCAGAGAGAGAGAGAGGGGAAAGCAGGCTCCCTGCTGAGCAGAGAGCCCAACGCGGGGCTCGATTCCAAGACCCCGAGACCATGACCTGACCTGAAGGCAGAGGCTTAACCCACCGAGCCACCCTGGTGCCCAAAGAAGCTCTTTTTTTATCCGTGAGAGTGTCCTGGGTTGTCAAGATCCTAAGACCTCCTTCACCTCTCAAAGGAGCGAAGTTCTGCTGTTTACCTCTCCTGGCGCCTCTCCAGTTTTGTAAGTGATTTCAGAAGAGGTAAACACTTTGTTCAAAGAAACAGACAAAGAAATTTAGGTGGCTTGTTCAGAAAATGGAGTGGAAAATTCTGTGACTGCAATGCTTTTGGAGGATCCTGATTTCTGTAAATAAAAAAGAAGCCATTTCCAGATGTCATTAAAAGAAAAAAAAAAAAAAAAGAAAGCAAGAAAGAGGAATTACTTCTGGCTCCAAGAATATTCTCTCACAACATCTTGCTGCATCTCCCATCTGTTGTTGCTAAGTTGTGGGCCAACAAACCTACAACCGTCTGGGCTTCTTCAATTGCCAAGGGTTTTCAGTGCATTAGAACTCGATGTGTCTGTCATCTCTATGGTTGGCTTGGCGTTGTTTCCCATGTATCCTTCATGTAACGACACCAGGACGATCTCCAAGACCCGAGTTGAACATGGGAAGCTCTTTGTATCAACACAAAATAACACACTGGGTTGTGGTCGTGTGGACATCACAACAACCAAAAAATGCAGGAACATTCTGGAATATTGTATGTTCCAAGCCAGGCTTTGATAGACAGTAAGATTTCTCCCACCTGAAACCCTGGGGAGAATAGCCTTTGTATTTTATAGGATTTCTGTAGAGGCCTTAGCCCTTAGGAAGGGTTTTCCATCTCACGAAAAGATTTTTCATGGAGCGCTTTGTAAATGGTTAAAAAACACACCCCAGTACCCAACGATGTGGGATTTTGAACTGTTGACCAGCTCTGGTTACTGCAAACATCATTGACTCTGGGAGATGTCTTAAGACCAGCTGTGTTCTCCACACTTTCTTGGGCTTAAGTGAAATTGAGACAACTGTGGATTTTCATGTTCATTTTTGCTTTGCATAGTTTTTCTTTCTGCCCCTTCACTGGCCAATGCTTCTAAAAGTGCTTATCCCTGTTTCTTCTTGGTCATGTGGTCTGTGTTACAAGATCTGAGTAAGAAGCTCATTAGAGTTCCACTTGAAACACAACCACCACCACCACCACCACCAAACCTGTACAATCCTCTCTGCTGGGACAACGTGGTTAGGGAGCCAACGTTTGAATATGGTCACTTGGCATCTCATGATCTGGCATTGGACAGGTTACTTACCTTTCCCAAGCCTCAGTTGTATCTGATGGGTAAAGAGGGGTTAAAAAGATGATCTACCTCACAGGGGCCGTTCCAAGCATTCATGAGACAATTGATATAAATTCTGAGCATTGGACCCCACTCATGGGAGGTCCTTAATTAATGTGAGCAGTAACTAATATTATTATCCATAATGACACTTAAGCTGATTTGACTGAACAACCAGGGAACTCATCCACTCCTAAACTAATCTTTCATTCAGTGACTTCTTTGTTTCCTTTTTTTTTTTTTAATAGTTCAAAATAAGTGCCAGATATGATCTAGATATGGGCATAAGGTGATGACTCAATGTTTGCATCCAAGATGCCCATCATTCTGGGGACTGGCCTTTAATTTGTCCTGCTCAGAGATGCTTGTTTTTAGTCTACATCTTGATTCTTGCCTCTGTTCTGGGTGGCAAAGGTTAATGTAGCTACTTTCCAAATCAGTCATAAGATGTGATGCATATTTTTCCTCTGGGGGTTAATTAATTGCTCTAATCTCCATGTGAGGCTATTTTTAGAGTGTTAATGTCATCATAATAGATATGATGGCATTGCCAGTGGTAACATAAATATGATGGTGTCCTAATAGTACAGCAGAGAAGTCATATCTTCATGATTTAGCAGGTCCTGAGAAGTACTGTACAAAAATTAAAATTTCTGGCTATATTTAATATAATTATATAATGTTTATATTATATATTTTCTGGACATTTTTACAAGAAATCTACATTTACAACATTGCGACAAATATGTAACACTCAGCAACACTGGGCCAATGGTTGACTAAGGATGAGGAGTGGTTCTCCCTTTTAGATATGACATTCACTTTGCTACATAGCCACACTCCCCACCACTCCCTAATGTGACTCCAACACTCAGGTTGAACATGTGTTTCGTGCTTATTTTGCTCCTATATTCTTACCTGACTCTTATATTTTTTTCTGAAAGCTCTGAATTTATGCTTTTGATCATGTGGCTGTTTCAACATTTTTTAAAAATCAATAATTCAACATTAGTTATTGACTCAAAAATTGTCCTGTCTACCAGATCATCTCACAGAGAACTTAAGAAACAATTCTTTTACATTTACATCAACATATGTGTATAATTATCCAAGTAGATATCAAATATGATAAAGATTCTTTCTAAAATCTTGTATCTGTGAGCTGCTTTATTTTTAAGCAGGGGCATGAAGTCATTCATTCACACATGTCTGAGTACCTACTATGAACCAGGTACTTCTCCAGGCAGTAAAATAATAGACCCTGGTAGATAACCATCCCTTTCCTTATGGAATTTAAGTGAGTAAATAAGTTAATATGTAGTGTTTTAAATAGTGATACGTGCTGTGGAGGGAAATTAAACAGATTAAAGTAGATAAGGAATCACAGGTGTGAGCCGGCACAATTGTTAAGTGGAGAGGACAGTAGAGGCTGGGCTTTCAGGGAAGAGTTTTCTAGAAGTAAGCAACAGCTTGTGCGAAGACCTTGGTGTGGTATAGTACTCAGTGTGTTCAAGGAATGTCAAGGTGAGCAGTGTGGCTGAACTTCAGAAAGAGGCAGAGTGGAGATAAGGTTGGAGAGGAGCTTGTGCGTTGGACCCTACAAGATCTGTGGGCCATGGGAGGGATTTTAGCTTTTCAATGATGGGGATGGAATGCCACAACTGAGTTTTGAGCAGAAGAGCGACAAGCTGAGACTCACATTTTTTGTGGATCACTCAGAGTTCTCGGTGGGAAATGAGCTGTAAGTAAGGAAGTATGGGCTGATTTAGGGAGGTCACTTGGATCACCTCAGTAATAATGTGGTCAAGAGATGACAGTAGAGAGGTGGTAGATGGGAAGTGTTATGATTTGGGAATTATTTCAAGGGATGAACCGACAAATCCATGATGGTTTGGATGGGCAATGAGAGAGAAAGGGTTAAGTCAAGGCTGACTGTGGTTCCTTTGGCCAGTGGAGCAGGAAGAATTGAGTTGCCTAAGGATGGGGAGCTTCTACAAGGAGCAGTTTGGGAATAAGGAACTGGATTTTCTGCAAGTTAGGGACAACCGAGTATAGCTGAGTATGGAAGTGTGGGTGTGAAGGGAGAGGTCTGGCCTGGAGATACCCATTAAGGAGACATCAAAAAGTAGATGGCATTTGTCTTTAGGAGACAGAATCACAGTCATGTGGAGAAGCAAATGGGGTAGAAGAGGAAGAGGAAGAAGTCTAGGAGGAGGAAGAGAAGAAAGGGAGGAGGACGGAGAAGACAAAGAGGGAGAAACACAGAGGTAAAGCTGCATTACCCCAAAACCAACATTCCAATTATTTGCAACAATGGTTCATTTTCTCTCTCTCTTGCAATGCAGGCAAGTGATGAGTTGGTATTAGCCCTTCTCTTAATCCATGAATCCTCATTCCAGAATCCAAACTGGGCACCCCCCCCGAGACCTGAGAAGGTTGGGTTCGTAGAAGATGGGAAATGTGTAACAGTCCTTCCAGCTTCTGCCCAGGTGGGATATACACCACACCCCATCACATTTGATTGGTGCGAACATGTCCTCCTCTGGGGATGTACTCCAAGGAGCATGGCCATGGGTGGGAATCAAGAGGGGGAACTGCAGATCAGGTCCTGATGGGCGTGTGTATGATGTTTCAAGAAAAGAAAGACCGAGTCTCCTAAATGCTGCTGGTGACTATAGTGACCAGAGGATCATGAATAACTAACTGACCACTGAGTGTTGAACTTGAAGGTCAAGGTCATCTGGCAGGAGCTCCTTCACTGAAATGCCAGGGCAGAAACGTTTCCATGAAAATGTCCTCATAAAATGACAAAGAAAAGTCACAAGCATTCTTATGGGAAACCAAAACCAAAAGAAATCACATCAAAAGACATCTGCTACCTGACACCCAGGAATAAATGCCTCTGCCCTTTTGGAAGACCCCCTTCTGCATCCCAAGAGCTTACAGGAAACCACTGGGCATGCAAAACAGGTGATATGTTTTTGGGATGCCCATTGCAAGGGTGAGTCTGAATGTTGGTTGGAGACATTCTGGAGAATTCCAAAACACTCACCTTGTCCTCTTCCCCTCCCCCCATTCTGAAAAGATTTCCCTCACTCCTGGGACCGTCTATCTGTCTGCTTTGTTTCCTCTCTGCGTGTCCCTCTTTCTGGAATGGGTCTTCTTCCCAGTTTCCGCTGTTCCCATTTCTCCTCCGTCAGTGAAACACCGGGTTTGGGGTTGACTTGCTTCTCTCCACGTTTTTAATCAAGAGGATGCGTGAGATCCCCTTGATTGTCAAGACACAGCATGACTGTTCTTGCCTGGCCCCCTGTGATTACGTAGAATTTATCTGTTTTGCTACCAACGTGATCTCTCCTCCTAATCATCAAGATGTCTTGGAATAGTTGATGCTGAATTATTCAACGGGTCCTCTCTGCTCCTTGCCCACAAAAGAACACACTTCTTTGATAACACAGGCATCGCTCCTAATATATATATTTTTCTTTCCAGAAACCACTTAGAGATGAAGAGGCACTTTAGAAAATGGGTTGATTTTGACAAGTGACTTAGAGGCAGCAACAATCGGAGACATGATGACTGGTGTTTAATTCCATTAGGGGATTGTTTTTCTGGATTTAATAAAGATACCGTGCGTCGTAGCGTGTTATCAGCAGGATTCCGTGGTTTGTAGCAAGACAGCAATGCTCTCTGAGAAGAGAAGAAATTTAGGAAGCTGGCAAGAATGTTTATCAAACTTCCTCAAGGGGTAAAATAATTTCACAAATGAGTTTCTGTGCCCCACCGTGCCCCAAGGACAACCGTGGGCCATCCCTTCATTTTAATAATGGTAGGGATGCTCCAGTCCCATGTTTAGCTTACCTGAGTGTGATTCGTATAACAACAAAGGGGAAAGTAAGTAATTAAGACACAATCAGACTTTGATCAAGTCCCGGGAACGTTGGAAGTGAGTGTGTTTATGTATGTGTGTTTACCACTTTGAGGCGCAGAGACGAGTTCTTGTTAAGAGCTTTCCGTTACAGTAGAGCGTTACCTACATTTTGACCTTGACTGCAGACGTCCGGAAAAATACGAGGGTGTGGTGGAAAGGGGAACCATGCCTCGTAATGGGAATGTCCCTCGTGGGACTGTCTCGAAACCGTTATGGCTTTTGTCTCAGTATAAGCGAATGCTGAGCATTGTTATTTGTCTCGGTAGGTCCTGTAAGTAAAATGTCTTCCATCAATAATAAAAGTGACTAATACCCCACTCAGACGATTCCTTCCTACATGCTCCTTGACAGAGAAACATTTAAAGTCTCTGAGGCTTTAAATGTATGAGCGTCTAATACATTAGAAGGAACCCAGGGGACGGGAAAATATGGAAAACTTTAAGATTCGTTGGTTCAACAGAAGCAGTTCTAATTCTGTAGAAATCCACAGCAGCTCATATATGGACGGATTCTTTAAGCCCATCTGCTAAATCAAACCGTACATTTTTCGGGAAAGAAGGATACCCCAGCCTGAACTAGCCCTTATGACACAGTCCGAGTCAGGACGTTGCAAAGGACCTTGACCATGAATGCTACATGGTATAAAGCTGGGCCATTTTTATGGTTTCGGGATCAGAATTTATTGCAGAGTTGGACATTATTATAGCTTTTTCTCCTTCTTAATAGAGTTTTTTCCCCCCAGTAAGTTTAAAAACTTGAATTACCAATTAATTAATTACTTGAATTATCAATTAATTTTTTTTTTTGAATAGTTTTTTCACTGGGCCCCTGGCTGGCTCATTCAGTACAGCATAGAACTCTTGATCTGCAGGGTTGTGGATTCAAGTCCCATATTGTGTATACAGATTACTTAAAAATAAAAATCTTTGGGGTGCCTCGGTAGCTCAGTGGATTAAAGCCTCTGCCTTCGGCTCAGGTCATGATCTCAGGGTCCTGGGATCGAGTCCCACATTGGGCTCTCTGCTCAGTGGGCAGCCTGCTTCCCCCTGCCTGCCTCTCTGCCTACTTGTGATCTCTGTCTGTCAAATAAATAAATAAAATCTTAAAAAAAAAAACTTTAACAGTATATATAAAATAAATAAATTTTCACTACTTTCTGCTTTTAGATTTTTCTGTTTTCTGAGTTATTAGAGCTTAAAATTCTTTGTTTCGGTTTTTGAAGATTTTACTTATTTATTTGAGAGAGAGACAGAGAGCACGTGAGCTGGGGGAGGGGCAGAGGGAGACGCAGACTCCTTCCTAAGCAGGGAATTAACTGATGCAGGAGGCGATCCCAGGACCCCGGGACTGTGACCTCAGCTGAAGGCAGATGCTTAGCCACTTCACACATTTAGACAACCTATTTGAGTTCAAAACTTAAAAATTATATATATAAATTTTAATTGTATTTCTTTTAAATTCCTATATGATTTATGAATTTATATTCATATAAAAATAAATATAATTATAATATTCGTATAGAATATAAATATATATATGTGAATAAATTCATATATGAATCATATATGAATATGTGAATCCTTCTTTTGATAACATGTTATGTAAGATTAATGCTTCTGAGAAACTATCTGTGATAGGATTTTAAGTACATTTTCAAATTTTGTTTTTTTATTTATTTTTAAAAATTTATTTATTTGACAGAGATAGTGAGAGAGGGAACACAAGCAGGGGGACTGGGAGAGGGAGAAGCAGGCTTCCTGCTGAGCAGGGAGCCTGATGTGGGGCTCGATCCCAGGACCCTGGGATCATGACCCGAGCTGAAGGCAGACGCTTAACAACTGAGCCACCCAGGCACCCCTGGTTTTATGTTTTTAAATACATTTTTAAATTTCGTTTTGGATTTATGAAAATTTTGGAAGATAGTATAATTTTCATATATTCCAACCACCAAAGCCCCCTATTAGTAATATCCTACATTACTATGACACATTTGATACAGTGAACCAATATTTATACATCGCTGTTGACTAAAGAGCACACGTTATCAGATTTTCTGTTTCTATTGTGTTGTTATGTTCTGGGATCCCACATTCCATTTGGTCTCTCTGAGTCTCCTCTCGACTGTGACGATTTCTTATCCTTCCCTTGCTTTTTTGTGACCTTGGCCTGCTGCTCCTTCAGTTTGAGTATGTGTGATGGTTTTCTCCTAATTGGATTGGGATTTTGGCTTCTGGGGAAAAAGTCCCCAGAGACCAAGTTGCCCTTCTCCTTACACCATCTCAGGGGATCATGCTCTTACCAGCGTGACTTGTCACTGGTGACTTTGACCTTGATTATGGAGGGGAAGTCATGTTCATCACATTCTCTATTGCAGAGTGGCGTTGTCCCCTTTCTAATCTGCGTTCTTTGGAAGGAAGTCACTAACACGAAACCCATACTTAAGGAATGGAGATTTACCCTCTCCTTCTCGGAGGGCAGACTATATACAAAAATTATTTCAAGTTACTCCTCATGAGACATTTCTTTCTCCCTCAACTTCTTTATTTATCACTTACTTGTATCAGTATAAATTGGGTATTTATTTTGTATATGGGGTTTCGACCCAATATTACATTATTTACCTACAACACATTTTAGGAAATAACCTGGAACTGAAAATTTTTCATTTTTGAGCATTAACCTTGCTGTTATTTTATTTAGGAGATAGGCCAGGAAAACAAAGCTATACTTCACATTTTAGGACATAAATATTTTCTAATGTATCTTGATTTCCAAAAAACTGGGTTATGTCTTCATTTATTTAATATTTAAACAATTAATTTATTTAATTAATTAAATTTAATTAATAATTTATTTATTTAAGACCTCAGGTTAAAGTCACTTATCCTGAAAGTCACTTAACCAAAGCTTAAAGTCACTATCCTAAAAGCTAAGGGCTATCTTGAGCATTTTTTGAGCAAATATTTACAATATTCTTTCCTTTAACAGCTTTGGTTAGATGTGTCAACATCCCAGGGTAAGACATTTTAGATATGATGACTCTAAGAACTGATGGCCCACATTAGGTCAGGGGTATTCTGGATACGAATGCATCAACAAAAATTTTTACATAGTTTTTCTTTCCTTAAATAAAGCGGAATAAAAAAAAAATCAATGATACCTTATAAATCTTAAAATAGTAGCGGTGGGGAATAGTCATGGATAGGCACTGTGATCTTTTTAGGGCCTCATATACATAAATTGTGTTTATGTGGATTAACCCCTCTTGTGGGTTTCGTCATGTGCTCTGCTTTGCCCCGTGGGGTCTGTATTGTCCCATCCCACAGCTCCTGGCTGTGGTTTTCACGGTGCACCTGTCCCTTCTGATTCATACCTTGGTTCATCCCTCTGCTCAGACTAAGGAATAGAGGACAGAGCATTCTTTGTCACCGTCTTTGATTTCTGCTAACTGAAATCCTTTGTTCAAGATTACATCCAGTAGGAGACCCTCAACGACTGGGGAACCAAGGCTCTCAAACATACTCAGAGGCTCTTTCTCATGGGGGTATATTACCAGGACCTCCAAGGGCCAATGCATTTCTATCTTTCCTTCCAGAATTTTTGCTCACTGTGCTGTTCCCGGTGAGATTGGTACCACTGTTTTGATCTTTGTTGAGCGAAGGCTTTGAAGATGATGGTCTCCACAGCTCCTTTCTTGCCTTAGCATTCTACCATTAAACATATTCCTGAAAGGAAGGATGCCTCTGACTAGAACAGTATTAGAGAGAGAACCAACCTGCTGCGTGTATCTGCCTGTAGGGTTTCAGCCTACTGAGGGGGCTGCACAGATGGCAGGGCTCTGAAAGCTCAGCACTCTAGGAAAGGAGTTCCTTCCTTGCAAGCCTTCTGTGTTTATGGGTAGATCGGCTTCCTTCCTTGCAAGCCTTCTGTGTTTATGGGTAGAAGCCTCTTGTGTGGAGGTGACAATACCAAAGGGACCATAGCATCCCAGGGAGAACCCCAGGGAACCGCTTGCATGGCCTGGGATCAAGAAACATGCCACGCAGACTACATCCTTCCCCTCCCTCTCCCCGGCTTTGCTGTGCAAGAGAGAGATACTACTCTAAATCCCAAAGGCTTTTAGTGCCTTCCTGGGGGAGCTGTGCTTTTACCTTTCCATGTAGCTTGGCAGAAGAAGGAAACCGTAGGCACACCCAGAGTCCTGCATCCGAGGGAGTGAAACCCTGTGGTTTTTCTTTTCTGCATCAGGAAAGTGCTTTTCTCCTGCTTGGCTCGACAGCTCCAGGACACATTTACCCATCAGGGGATGCTGAAATTTGGACCCACTTAGTTGGCTTATTTCTGAAACCCTCCCTCTGGGGCATCACCGCTCTAGTTAGGAGAGCTGGTGCTGACAGATTTGGGAAAAGTTTGCCGTCACAACATAAAGCAATACTTCTGAAAGAGAAGGTACAGTCGATGCAGCTCTGTTGCGTGCACATTTTCATTTTTGTGTGTGTGCGCGATTCTTTGTTCTCTGTGTGTTTGTTCCCCGGACTGCTCGGAGGATAAACCCAGAATGCACGTGATCTATATGTGCCTCATGGTTGCTGCTGTTGCAAGTCTGGGTTGATGCCCGATGGGCCAAAAACTCAGAGATCAGTACATTGAGAAAACGAATGAACCCCTGACTTGATTCATACATTCTTTGGTTCATTAGGATTAATCAGCCAATACAGTGGAACGTTTTACTACATGAGGGTTAGGGGCACTGATCTTGCACGTAGCCAACAATCCATGTGTAACTTATTTGCGGGGGGAGGGTAAAGATACTATTTATGACAAAGAGAGCACACATGCAACGAGAGGGAGAAGCAGACTCTCCACTGAGCAGGGAGCCCAATACAGGGCTCGATCCGAAGACCCTGAGATCATGACTTGAGCTGAAGGCAGACGTTTAGCCGACTGGAGCCACCCAGGCATCCCTAAATTGTCATTTAACCCCCCGAGGCACCCCTTAAACCCATGTATAACTTTGACACCCCCAAAACTTAACTAACATCCTTCTGTTGGCCAGAAGTCTTACCAATACCATAAACAGTAGAGTAACATTTTGTGTTACATGTAATAATATGGTAACATATTATGGTAATACACGGTAATGATATGTTACCATATTATTACAGTAAACCAAGCTAGAGAAAAGAAAATCACAAAGAAGAGAAGATACATTTACAGTACTGTTGTACTATGTTTCTTGAAAAAAAAAAATCCATCTCTAAGTGGACCCACACTGTTCAAATCCATGTGATTCAAGGGTCCGCTGTATAAAACGTGCTTATATGATCGTGATGGTTGGGTCATGTCATGGTTAGTCCCCATTTTTTTTTCTTTTTAGAGAGAGAGTGTGCATGTACATGGGTGAGCAGGGTTGGGGAAGGCATAGGGGCAGGGGGAGACAGAGTCTCAAGGATGGGGCCTTGATCTCACCACCCTCAGATCATGACCTGAGCCAGAATCAAGAGCTGACTGCTTAACTGACGGACCCACCCAGGTGCCCCCTTCCCCATTTTTAATGCAGTTCTTACCGGCATCTTATGGGCCCTGCCCTTTCATAACCCCACATTTAATGTGATTCAGGTCTTTGCTCCACACTTAGAGTATGTGGCTGGTTGTTACTGGATATCTAAAGGTTAAAAACGTTGAGAATGTGATACGTAAGAGATCTTGCTAGAAGGAAGTAGAGATGATTGCATTTGTATGAGTTTAGAATGAGGCTAGTCCCTTGCTGCTTCAAACAGCTCAGTCTGGGAGCCGGTAGCAGCAACATCACACTTGATGTTAGAGACAGACGGGAGGACCTCCCAGAGGAAGTGTAATTTTGCCTGAAACCGAAACATGAGAAGGAAGAGAAATTGGCCAGGCGGTGAAAACCCACACACAAAATTCTACAGTCAGTTCCCTTGATGGTATGTAAAATTGATTTCTCTAGCCAAGCACTAGTTTCTTCCGTTCTTACTTTGCACACATGCATTGAGAAGCATTTTAGGAAAGACAAAAACAAAACAATCCAGGATTGTGCAGGTTTAATACAAAGTTGTGCTGGGAAGTACGTCTCAGTGGGAAGGCTCTAGGGGTTTGCTTGGAATTGCAAGTCAACATGAGAGTCACAAGGTTGTCCCATGTGAAATCTGTTTTGACGCTTTGTTTGGCTAGCAACGTGAGCTCACAATGTTGACTCACAACGTTTCTGCTTAGTCCAGATTCTCTTAAAAGCAGAGAATTTCGAGTTTTGTTCAGGATTGTTGTTCTATTATGCATTGCTTTATGTATTATTATTATATCATACGAAATCCTGTATGGTGGTTTTATGCCTGCAGATAACATGCCAAGAGTAGGGATGTAAGAACGTGGTTGTGAAGCTTGGAAGGCGTGAGAAGCAATGCAACATTCTGTTGATGGGGCAGCTCTTATGGGGCCACTGGGGCTGCCTGAAAACCTTTCAGGTATGTGTCCCAGGACCACCTTCTCAGGGTAAAAACAGAGTAAGCCCTTACGTGTCCACTTTCATTCTGTCTTAGCTCACGGCAGGCAAGCTCCCCACACTCCTGGGGAGTGCTAAGTAGGTTTCAGCAAGCAGTTTCCCGTGAGATGCCAGAGACCATTCAGCCCTCAAGAGCTCTGCAACCACCACTCTCCCGGCCGTGGCTCAGCTTGGGTCCAAGTGGGTCCACACCGTCAAGATTCTTTGCGTTGAAGTTGAAGCTCATGGTTTACTGGTGTGTCCATCAGCGAGACTCTCTGTAGGTTAGTAAGCGAAGGATAAAAGAAATAAATCCGTGCTTCAAAATTCAGGTTATCTGCACCATGGTGGTTCTCAAGAGTTCTTCAGGGGTTTTTCTAGGTAGAATGCAGGCTGTTTCCTGGAGAGGCATTGGCGTTTTTTAGTTCTATCATCCCCGTCTCCCACTCGGGGAAGCCATTCCTCAGCGCTGGAGCATCTGCCCAGCCGCTGGTTCCCTGCTGTCTGTGGTGGGCAGCACCCAGATCAAAAGTGCGTCTCGAGTTTCAGCAAAATCCTTGATAGAAATGAGAGAACCTTACTTGGAAGGATTGCTTTTGAATATGACCAGAACTCATAGTCCGGCAAGTCTAGCCTTAGAGAAACTCCTCCCTTTTCAAATTGTTCTAACTCCAGACTTACCTTAAAGACAAACAAAATGGTTTTCCTGAAGGTCACGTGTTTCAAATATCTTCTGAAACGCCAGCCAACTTCTGCATGACCGAAGACATGTGCATCCTGTTCTTGCTTCTGGTCGCCACCTTCCGAGGGAGCACCGAGTCACAGCTGTCATGACGTTGAGGGCTTACAGGGCCAGTGAACAAGGTTGTTTGGAGTTTGTGGGTGATGACGCAGGAGGAGATGGTCTTAGTGGGATGGGTCTCCCGGTTCCACATCTAGTCCTCTGGGTGCTGCTAAAACTTAATAACACACCGTAATGGTGTTACTAATAGAACAACAAGAACACCAGCTATCATTCTTGGAGCACCCCTGAGGTTCTGCACGCTTAAACTCGGTGAAGTTGGGGTCACTCATCTGGACCATTTCCATGGATCACCACTGTGTTTCGGGTCCTTGACGAAGTGTGTCTTTTCCGCTGGACAGATGAAGTCCATTCAGGGACTCACCTACAGGAAGTGACGAAGCTGGGTTGTTTGTGCGCCTGACCCGTGTGGCTCCCCACATCTGTGCGTATTGAGTGGCATGACCGGACATGGCTAAAATTGTCCAATAAGCCCTTGACATCCGTCATAATGGATCCCATCTAGAGGGCATGGATTTCCAGCTTCCAAGCATTCGCCAACATGGATGAACATAACCTCAAAGTCTTTTTTTCTAAATGGGATGTTCTTGGGTCCTTGTTCTTGGTGTTGTCTTCAGACTGATTAATAATCATCAGGAGGGATGCCTGCGTGGGTTAGTCGGTTAAGCGTCCGACTTTGGCTCAGGTCATCATCTCATGGTCCCGGTATCACGTTCGGTGTCGGGGTCCCCACTCAGCGGGAAGTCTGCTTCTCCCTTTCCCTCTGCCTACCGCTCTCACTGCCCGTGCCCTGTCTCTCAAATAAATAAAATCTGGAAAAAAAAAACAAATAAAAACGATTTAAAAAAGTATAAACATCAGGAGAAATGTTGGTCCAGAGTCCCACTATCCACAAAATACCCCAGTCCAACAAACAAACAGTGAAAAGCACTTCAAGTCACAGAAGTCGTTTTCTAACTCATTGGGCACAAAACCTGACCTGACAGATGGCCACGGATGGTCTTTATTTTTCAGTCTGGGGTAGACGTTGAGACGCTTGGCTGTGGAAGTATGAATGCATTGGATTATCTATGAGATGATGCTCCAGGTTCCTCTGGAGGTGTCGAATAATATAAAAACCGACAGGCTCCCAATTCCCTCCCTTCCCCACAAAACATTCATCTTCAAGGGCTGGGGATCACCAGCCGTTGCATAAGGGTCATGGTGGTCAGTGGTCAAGTTGGACATTAGGTTGTGGAGACTAACAACCCAGCCTGGAATTCATACAGTCATTGTAGTAAGAAGTTGTGTTTCCTTATTTCCAAGAGACACCAACGAGCTTAACCATCTCCCTCACCTTTGTAGGCTTGAGTCTGGATGGTGTTTATGGAACATTATACAAGCGAAAAATTAAAAAAAAAAAGAAAACCTCCCATCAGAATAATGACATTTCTTTGTGGAGCAAGAAGGTGATGGAGAAGTCTTGGTTTCATGTGTTCCATTTGCAAGTTAGACTCCCCGCGTAATTATTAGGATAGATTTCCAAGGCACAGTTCTTGGAGTCTGTGTCAATCAAAGCAAGTTGATAATTTCCAAGTTAACACTCATTAGGAAAATAATAATTCATTTGCTATAACAGGTTCGATGACGCTTTCTAAGCCGTGACAAGTAATGAACCCCCTTTATTTGCTCACATAAAACCCATTAGTCTATTTTAAACAAGCTAATCTAAAGTCTTACTGTGAGATGTCTTTGAATGTACTGTTTTTTTTGCTCGTTCTTTGCCTTCACTAAAACATGTTCTGTATTCTAGATTATATTTCTATATGAATTATAAATTATAAATTATATTGCGTATATAATTATATTATATTATGTAAATAATATAAATGTAAATTATATTGTATATGTGAGTAAAATTCATATAAAAAGTGGATATACATTTTCAGGTAGTTGTAAAATGATATGGATGCCACAGTCTGGGCTCATTGGATTTTGTTAATAAAATTCCTGCTCTGATCTATGCACGATGATTCTGGTTTAAGCTGCAGAAATGTCCAAGACCTGTGACTCCATCCGTACTCCTGTTGGACACACCCCAACTAGGTTTCTTTGCCCCAGCGTGGGTCAGGGTGTGAGGTTCCCTTGTCCTGCCCTCTGTCTTCAGCTGAGAGGGATAGAGAGACAAAGACCTTTGGGATAGAAGCAAGAGAGAGAAGATGGCCAAGGAGATAGGCAACAGATGACCACACAGAGATACAACCCACTCCCTCCACCAGATGAACACAAAAACCCATGCATAGTAAGTAAGATACTGTCCACCCACAGTGGGAGTTCATAATACACTCCCTCCATCTATGATACTGTTTTAAGCCCTCTCTGGGAAAGATGATACAGAAAGCTAAGAGCTTTCTTCCTTCTCACCTAAAAACGCAAGGCTTCGTTTCTGCATTTCTAGAAATGTGTACATACTTGCAATGCTGGGAGCTTTTCAGGCTGCTTATTACTGAGTAGAAAACACATGTGCAATTATGAAAGAATTGGGGGAGGTGGGGACATTTCGGATAAACATGAGCGTTTTTGGAGTCATCTCTGCAGTATCTCAAAACACTAAAGAGATTTTAAAGGGAGTGGGACTGTGTGAATATATGTACGGACACACACCTGTCCAGCACAGAAATACGTATGCACAGATGCCTGGACATCCACACCAGTCATACACCTGTTCCACCCCGAGGCAGAGATGTCATGCACACATAGTCGTTTCCCACCCAGACACACCCCTGACCCACGTAGATTTCCCAACTATCGTTGGCTGGTCATCCGCACAGAATTCTAGAAGGAGGGCGACATAGCACCGCGACACTTGGGTTGGAAACACCCTAACGGTTCCCGCACTTTAGAGATACTACGGGCAAGTGTGTCGTGCTGATCTAGAAAGTATTAATGTTTTCATGTACAATTAGACAACATCGTGATACGAAATCCTGAAGCATGGGGGGCTGACGTTTCAAAATCGCGTTGCCTGGGTGCTGAGCCATAGCGAGGCACCTGTCAGCAGATACCGTGCGGAAACACCATGCGGCAAGGAAGCTACGCGTCCTGATGGTAGACTGTCCTAATGACGGCGCTGACATTAGGCATCGATACGGTATTGTCCAGGAGAGCGCAGGATGTAAAAGTTGAGTAGACGTTGTACGTGATGACCTTTGCTTATTGCATTTGGCAGCCTAGAATCCAAGGAGTCGTCTTCATGTGCATCTGACTCTTCCCACCCTTTCTTGGAAGCATGGAGTCTTGGCTGTCCATGACCCTCAGCTGGATGTTCTCCTAACCTGGAGGGACGGAACACTAGGGACTGGCACTGCGGGGCTGGGGAAGGAACAGGAGGCAAATCATCCGAAGTGGCCATCTAACTTTGCTTTCTTTCCCTTGTGTTGGTAAAATATGGGATGTGCACCGCCAGAGGAGGCACATCTTAAAGTTCAGCTCGGTGATTCTGTCCTGTTTGACAATGATAATGTTTAGTAGCACCAGGAAACGTCCAAAGGACAGGGGCCTCAGGACATCCTCTCGAGGTGAGCATTACAGCCTCTCAGGAGGAGCTCTTGTCTTTTTAGACCTTAATAATTCCCCCAGACAGGAATTCCATGGACCCCCAGGGAGCCTTTCCATGTAGCAAGTCAGACCCCTGTGTGCTTTTAACTGGCTGATTTGTTGTCGATCACTGTAGGGATCACATTGATGGGATATCTTGGCTCCGTCTCTCTAATCAATAGCTTCTCTGCAGGGGGACGGGGTGGCTCAGTCAGTGAGCCTCTGACTCTTGGTTTTGGCTCAGGTTGTCATCTGAAGGTCATGGAGTCAACCCCCGAGTCAGGCTTCGTGCTCGGTCACCTGCAAACACACATGGACAATGGTTTCTGCTTATCGATATCACCTGTGTCTTCTCTTGACCGATTGTTCTATCATCGATCGAATTCCCCGTGGATACTGCATTTTATACTAAGGTGACATTTCAGACAGACCTCATGTGGGGGCATCTTGCCAAGGTGCGCGAAGCTCATAATTGGGAAACACTGTCTCTCTTCACTCTGTTTTTCTCTTCTTCACTCCGGTGTTCCTTTTCCTTTCGAGCACAATTTGCCTGTGTCTTGGGGTTCCTGAAAATCCCCTCTTTCCTGAAATCCAATCAATGCCTAATCCGTGTTGAGTATAAAGATGGCGACAGCGTTCCGTGAGGATCCGTAGGAAGGAATTGATTGTGCTGGAGAGATACGTCTTCATTGTATGTGCAAGTCCTGCCTGCTGTTTTCCCCCTGATGTAAACTCCAAAACTGTGGGCTTTGCTTTCTTCTGTGCTATGCTTTTGGTGCCTAGTACAGCCTAACTGCTTAATGCATCTTTCTAGGGTGCATGGATGGACAAGCGAATCATAATATTGTCATTAGTACAGTATGGCTGGGATTTCCCTACTTGGGTTCTCATGCCTACTGTCCGGGGTTTAATGCCTACCGTGAAGACTGATTGTGGAGGACACCTTCTCTAAGATGCCTTTGCCACTGCTCCTCTGCAGAGATAAATTCCCCCCACTGAACTCCCACTGAACTTTATCTGCATCGATAGGTTATACTGCATTTTCTAACACTCAGCCGTCCCAGATGGGAAGATTTCATGGGGTGAAGATCCTGGCTCTGCTTTTCATAAAACCGAAGAAAATGCCTTCTGTGTAGCTGTTCCAAATATCTGCTCATATTCTACAGCAGCTGAGGAACTAGGTGGTGAAGGCATAGTTGCGCTTTGCTCCCTAGATAAGAAAAACAAGGCTCGGAGAGACTGATTCTGCAGGATTTTATGCCCAGGCAAGCCAAGTCTATTGACTTTCCATCAACCACATCTCCTTGTCATCTGGTCATTTTTCCAGCAGCCTGTATGTCATCCATGGAGAGGCATTTGCTGGTTTACATGATTCAGTCCATTCCACACATATGTGATGAGCACATGCTCTGCATAAAACCTTGTGAAGTAAGACATTCTTGATGATGTCACAATGGGCACTAAGCTTATGATCTCATTCAGCTTTGAAAGTCTGGTGCCTACTGATGGATACATTGTATCCATGATGTAGCCAATGTATCCAGATGGCAGAAATGTGTTCTGCCATCTTGGAGAGCAATCAGGCATGTACTGGTGACCAAGGAAGAACAAAATAATGGTGGCAACAGCCAACGTCAGAGGAGGAAAGGAGAGTTCCCAAGGCTTTGTAGAAATTAGGTAAGACTTACTGAACTGGTTATCCCAGCATATTCTACCCACTCTAAGCAGGTCTGAAATTAACCTACAGTTACTGCTGGCTTGTTCATTTAACCACCGAACGTCACCTATGTGCTCGCCTATGACTCTAGACTCTGGAAATAGAACATTGAGTAAGACAAGACAGGTTTCTAAGTTAATGGGCCTTATATCTAGTGCAGTGGTTCTCATCCTGGGGTGATGTTTCACCCAGGGACATTTGGCAATGTCTTGAGAGAGTTTGGGTTTTCAAGAGTGGAGTTTGCTACCGACAGCTGGTGGCTAGAAGCCAGGAATGCACCCTTCAACACAGTGCACAGACCCCACAGAAACTCTGGTCTACTGGCAGAGGAAAACCTACCAATTACCCACAAGTGTAATTTCAGACTGGAGCAACTGATGCGCGTAGCGATCATTTCACGGGCTTCTGGTCTACCCGGCAGCAGGATACACATTGATAATGGGAAACAAGAGGCTGGAGAATAGAGATGGGCTATTAGGTAGGAAGGTTCTGATGGGCAGAGGGACTGATTTACAGGGACTCTGGGGTCAGAGGGAGCCTGACCTCAGAGGCACAGTCCAGGATCTGAGCTTGAAGGCAAAGGGCAAAGGGGTGATAGAAGGGAAAAGTGGAAGAGGTGGCAAGGGATCTTGGGAGTATGCCAGCGATCGGTAGTGTGGGGCACAGATATGATCTGATGGACTCCTTCTCCTGTCATTCTTGATACTTTCCTGCAATAACCTTGAGTCTTGGATCAACATCTTCGTTTCTACTCTCATCTAACCCAGTGACAAACCTTGGGGTTACAAAGACAGCTAAAAGGTGGTCTCTGTCTTTGGGAATTTCTATTCCCAGTCAGAAGACATTTGCTGGGCAAAATGAATGATTCTCAAATGCATCTAATTTTCCCCTAATCTTAATCCCTTGTGCTATTCTAATTTTTCATTGGCTCGTTTTCTTCCTTTTTTTAAAAAATATTTTTTAAACTTAAATAAGTTTAACATTAGTAAGTGTACACTTAAAATAAGTTTAAAGTTAAATAAGTTTAAAGTTTTTTTTTAAACTTAAATAAATTTAAACTCTAATAAGTCTGAAAGAGATAGCATGAGCAGAGGGAAGGCCAGAGAGGAAGGGAGAAGCAGACTCCCCGCCAAGCAGGGAGCCTGATGTGGCGCTCGATCTGGAGACCCTGGGATCATGACGTGAGCCAAAGGCAGACGCTTACCCGACGGAGCCACCCAGGCACCCGGCTCATTTTCTTCCTACGTGTTAGGTTAGAGTTCTTGATTCCTCATTGTGAGATTTTCCTTTTCCTCCTTTCCTAAGTTAGATTGTAGGCAATCAAGTCTTGTCCCTTGCAGATTTGAAATGCTGGATGTTGACTTTTTTTGGGCGGGGGACACTAATTCTTAACATTACAACTGCAAAGGACAATGAATTGAGGGCACCTGTCATTTTTTTGGAAGTCTGAGTTGGAATGGCTTTGATGTGTGTGTTTAGATGAGAAGACACACGATAAAGGCATGGTTGTAGATCACAAAAAGGTCATAGTCCATAACTGTGACAAAAGCTGAGAGTTCACCCTTTTTCTCTTCGTTTTTAATGTTTCACGATTCTCCCCCACCCCCATCTCATTAAATCATATCTTCAGATTTGCGATTCTAGATTTGCTCAAGGTTCACATACAGAGTCTAACTGGCTGGAGTTATGGTGAGGGAATCTCCAGGATTCCGTCCTACAACCAGAGCAGTATCATCGAGACTTTCTTGTTAGATTTTATTTCTTGCACATTGTAGACCACGACTAAAGGATTTTCAGAAGAGTAGCCAACAGAACCTAACCATTGCCTATTCATTGGTATCCTCTTAAGATCTGGAACAAGGCAAGGGTTGCTCTCTCCACTTGTAGCTAATGAGTTGGAGGTCTTCACTGGTGCAGTAAGGTAAAAAAAAAAGAATTAAGTTTCTGAATTAGAAAAGGAAGACATGCCTTGCAGCACACATGATGTGATTATATTGAAACTCCTATGTAGTTTTCACAAAGTCCTAAAATGCCTAAATGATTTTAGCAAGATCTCAGGATATACAATACACAGATTTTTTTACTTTTATAGTCAACAAGAAACCATTGGGGAATGAAACTTAAAGTATGCCATGAACAATAGCAACCAAAAGCATAAAATGTTAGGAATAAGTTCAGCAAAAATTTGTGTAAGACAATATCAATTTTTAGAACGTGTGTCATTTAAAAATTATTTTTTTAATTTTTTTATTTCTTTTCAGTGTTCATTTTTTATGCACCACACCCAGTGCTCCATGCAATACGTGCCCTCCCTAATACCCACCATCAGGCTCACCCAACCTCCCACCCTCATCCCTTCAAAACCCTCAGTTTGCTTCTCAGAGTCCACAGTCTCTTATCGTTCATCTCCCCCTCCGATTTCCCCCAACTCCCTTCTCCTCTCCATCTTCCCATGTCCTCTGTGTTATTCCTTATGCTCCACAAAATTCAACCTTCTCCTGTTTGTATGGATCTTTCTTTATCAAGTGGAACGATGTACTTTTCCAGCCTATACACTCTTCCTATAGCTGTCATGGACTCTTGACTGTTGTCTCTACCCCAGACTCCGCCGTAGTCCCTGGTATTCCGAATCTCTTGTGTTCCATGTACATTTAGACCGATAATGTCAAAGGAAAAAACTGGAGGGGCGATAAAGTGACCATAAGGAGGCAGGGAGAGACATAGTATGCGGTAATTTCAAAAGCACACTTAACCCAGACTCGTGGGACTCGAAGAAAGTCCGTCTGTTGGTTTCTTAAGTGTCTTCCTCCTCTTTGTAGACTTTGCAGACTGTGTCTTCTCATTGTCCCACTTACACTCGGCTGTCCTTTCAGCTTATTAACACATTTGGGAGGAAGAAGATTCTTCCTAGACAACACAATCCTCCTTCCTTAGACAGAGAAAATAAAATCTATGCAAGCATTTGTTGATCATGGTCAACATATGATCATATGATCCCATCCAGCATTCGTTCTTTTCACCCAACCAAGATCATTTTCAAAGGTCCTATAGTTACAGACGAAGAGGACAAATGCCTTTGAAATCAGCAGTTTATAAATGTACTGTGTTGGCTAGTCTTTGCTCACATTTTTGGTAGGATTTTTTGGGGACCAAAGTGCCCCATAAACGTTGCAGTGGTATTGCTCTCTTCCTATAAGATGGATAGTGTAAATCCATCATGGCTGGGTGACCTAACCATGTGTGAGGAGTGATGCCTACAAGGTCTAGTTAGCGTACTTAGAGTTCAGATGTCGGCGTTCAGGCAGAATCTCCCCATTCCTCTAGGAATCCAGCTGCCTGGAGAGAATGATGAGTCTTTGAGATGCATTTACATAACGAGTTCAACACAGGATTTCAGTGATTTACTTGACTTGGAAATCTCCTTTTGCTGGGGCAGAAATAGTTGATTCTAGCCAGGCATGTTCTTGAATTTCTTGTTGTTTCTGTGCTAAGAAGACATGCTCATTGTTCATATGTGGTTGCTTCCATCAGTGGGATTTTAACATCCACTGGCCAAAGCCCTCAGCAAATTAACGTCTTTGACCTTGAATTCCTTACATCATGGCATGTGAGCATCCACTCTTCAGCAAGTGGCATTCGAGTAGTCCAGGGACATAAGCATTCCCTTCCAAAACTGAATGCCGATAGCATTGTTCATACAATTATTGTGTGGGAAGATATTGTACCTCCACTTTTTTTTTTAAGATGCATATTCTAAAGGTTAATTCTGAGGATAACACATTAACATTTCATGTCTTACCAGGGACAGTACCGAGTGCATTTTCAGCAAAATTTCCAGCGAGCAATCTCAAATAATGAGATTATCATTTCCATTTTTCCATTGATGCTGGTCCATAGAGGCAGGAAATGTGACTGGTTAGGAGAGGCAGATATAGTGTGAATTGGTATCGACAGCCCAAGAAAGAACGGGAGGTAGAGCCAAGAATCTGCCCTCTTGTAGGCTTTGTATATGTTAGATGAGTAGATAGATCTCCTCGTAGCTCTCTGGAGGGTCACCTGGCTGAGATTTCAGCAGCACCTTGTGGGGAGTCAACCAGAACTTTCCCATAGAATTTGGATCTAACTGGGAAGCATAGTTTCTTCCTGAGGTGCATGACATGAGCAGTTCTTGCTGTTGTAGAGACAGATGTCCTCTGAGAAACTGTAGGACACGGGACATTGGAGACTGTGTTCAGATCTAGATGCTGCACGTATCAGGTGCATGGGGGCATTTTGATTTTTCCATCAATTTTTTGCAAAATACTGGGATTATTGACAACACTATTGACGTTTGTTGGGGGCTGTTCTGTGCACGTGGGATGTTTAACAACATTCCTCTGCCCACTTGATGTTATCAGAAATTTCCAGTGTGATAACTAAAAATGTCTCCAAGATAATGCCAGGTGCCCCCTTGTGCACCACTCCCAGAATTTATTGCCCCCTGTTATCACCTTTGGCATCCGTGGGTAAGATTTGCCTACGATACTCCATGAATGGGAATTTCTTTGGATCATCATTTGTAGTCCTTGTGATCATATGATAGAATCACGAACCGTAGAATCCACTCTTTCCCCAAACCAGAAAGCAATAATTCATACCGGAATAAAAACAAAAGCCCCAAACCAAAAGTTTTAGTATTAAAAGAGCATTATGAAAAGTCTAGTTCTTTAAGATGGGAGTCGCTTGAAGGATATAGTCTAATTTATGAGGCTAACAAGTCTGGATTGATGCATAGGTCTGACGCATTGCTGTTTGGAACCTACCGCTTCTCAATGCCCATTGTTGTTTTCATTGTCATCTTTTCTTGTTTAAAATTTTATTTATTTATTTGTGAGAGAAAGAGCATAAGAGAGAGCCCAAGCAGAAGAGAGGGGAGAGGGAGAAGCAGGTCCCCACTGAGTGGAAAGCCCGACTCGGGTCTCGATCCCAGGACCCTGAGATCCTGACTTGAGCCGAAGGCAGACGCTTCACCCACTGGAGCCACCCAGGCGTCCCTAAATTGCCCTCTACACACCGTCCTCAACGAGAGTGTTAGAATTGCATGTATTCTCCAGAGTAGAATGTCATCATGGAAAACCATATGCAACCCAAGACAGCAGGCATCTGTCAACGTTACCGTTATCACACACACATACCATAATTTTGAGCTCGTAAACATGCGGTTGATTTTGGGGTGTGATTTTGAATGTTCTAGTAGAGTAGACAGAGTCTAGAAAATAGTTGTGCAGTACAAATTTGATGCCATTGGCTGTTCCTCTGTATTTACTTAATGTGACTTTTCTTGCAGTACCCTAACCCTTTCCACATGGTTCACCTTAGATGTGTGCACCCTCACTCGGCAACTCCATGCCATATTTCCTTATTGTCTCTTCTCCTTCAGTACAGATACCCACATCTGATGATTCTTCCATATTTTGTGGTTGGGGTCCTTATCACTGAAGTGCCCATGGCCAGCCAGATCAATGACTCATGACAATTTATAACTGGAGGTAGGTCCTCTGGGATTCGCTTTGTAAATTTCCTCCAAGATCTTTGCCTCACCTGTTATCAGGTGAATTAGAGATACAGGACTTGTCCCGTTCAGCATCCCCCCACCTGCAAGATGGAAATCTCCAGTAGACCAACCTCTAACCTTGGTTTGTTAATGACTTCCCGAGAGCTGGCACTGAAAGCCCTCTGACTCAGGAACTCCTCAATCCCGACCAAACTGGGGCATTCGGCCGCTGATTTTAGGTTCAGTGGATGCAGCAGTGGATCTCTGCAGGTCTGAGATAAAAATGTCTAAAATTTGGCAGTGTTAGATGCCCTACATCATTCCTAACACTTAGGCATACAACACAGATAAAAAATGAAATATTCTTTTAAAAAAATATTTTGTTTATTTATTTGACAGAGAGAGAGAGAAATCACAAGTAGGCAGAGAGGCAGGCAGAGAGAGAGAGGGAAGCAATATCCCTGCTGAGCAGAGAGCCTGATGCGGGGCTTGATCCCAGGACCCTGAGACCATGACCTGAGCTGAAGGCAGAGGCTTAGCCCATTGAGCCACCCAGGCGTCCCAAAATGAAATATTCTTTTACAAAACTTGTCTGTTAGTGATACTAGATCAAAGCATATAACTGCTTTGCAACTCACATGTGGTAAAATGAGAAAAAAAAAACACCAAACTTACCTTCCCCCACGGTCATCATGGCAATGAATGCAGATAGTCTCTAAATTACTTTGCATAATGTGATCCATTAGAAGACTGACTAAAATTAGAATTATAAACTTTGGTAATTTTCCAATCAGGTCATTGGAATGCATTTGATATTTATTTATGACTCGGGTGGAAAAAAAATGGACCGTGGTTAAAAAAAAAAAAAAGTGCTTTGTTTTTTCATTATTGGTTTTGTTTTTTCCGTACTGTATTTCCATTATTTAAGAATATAAAATAAGGAAATCCCGTTTAGTGCTTGCATTTTTTATTGATAAGACTTGTATGTATAAATAAATAATATGAAACATCTACTTGGGGAATATAGTTCAAGTAATTCAAATTACTAAATGCATATTCACTTATCTGCATATACACACATATGTATCATATATGTACACATAGTAGCACTTTCTAAATATTTGTTTGGACATTAAGAGAATGTTCAAATATGTGCCTTCTCCATTCCTTGTGTGTTCTTCTGGAACTTTGGTTAGATAACACGGACATTTTTATTTTTATACAAATGTCACCTGTGTTCACTTCCAGTTAATTTCCATATCTTTGCTGTGTTTACAAAATTTTCTATGTATTATTATTTTTTTTTAAGTATGCTCTGCATGGGGCTTGAACTCATGGCCCTGAGATCAAGACTATCGTGCTCCACTGACTGAGCCAGCCAGGTGCCCCCGAAAGAGGAGCTTGTTTGTGTATAAAATTTCCTAAATATATCTTCCACTTATTGTCTTTTCTACTGTGTCTAATCTGCTCTTTGACTAGTTCCTGGATTTGTATTTATTCCAACAGGTACAGTTTCCACTTGTTCAATGTTTCCACTTGTGTGGTCATTTTCCTGTTCTTTTTTGGTTACTCCCAGTGACTTCCTAATTCTTGCTTCTCTTTTCATATTCCATTCTTCCTTTATTTAAACATTGTTGACTGTTTATATTTTACATCTTGTTTATATGTTAACATCCTGCCCTAGGGCTGTATGTGCATGTGTGTTAGTCTATCTCACTGATCTCGCCCTGTGAGCTCATGTTTGCTTGATCTTAATCTGTGAGAACTCTCAGGACTATGTTGGTGATTCTTTCCCCAGACAGTTTGCTATTCTGATGGGAGCTTTGTGCATGACATTTGGGCCCCATTAGGGACCCAACTTCTCCACTGCATTAGAGCACCCCTTTCTTACTCATCTGACCACCTATGGGTGCCTACTACCATGCACTGGTATTCAGGCAACTATAGACATCGTCTCTCATGGCCAGTCGCTTTTAGTTTTCTCGTTACTCAAGACACTCAGGTGTCCTTTAGCTCACATTGTTGGGGCAACATGTATGGGGGAGATCAACCTTGGATAGTTCCCTTACAACCTTGTATGGTGAGCTCAGAAATTCTCTAACAGAGTATGCCTTCTCAGGATGTAATGTTCCCATAGAGGGAATGTCTCTCCACATTGTTTTATGTGCTAACAACATAATTGGAAGCTTTTCCCTTTCAGAGATTTTCACTGTATCCAAAAAGAAAGAGTGAGACAGAGCAGGACGGTGGAAAGAAGAAAGGAGAAAGAAGGAAGATGGAAGGAAAGAAGAAGGAAGTGGAGAAGAAGGGAGGGAAGAAATAGTGACAAATATCTTCCTCACTTGGGACAGCCAGTTCTCATACACTCTTAAACTTGAGCCTTCCCCCCCCCCCCGCCCCGAGAGAGTTGGGGACTATCTCTTACACAGTTGGCTAGAATACAGGTGCACATTGTAAGTGTGAATGCTGATCTAAAATCAGACGTTGAGAAGAAAAATAGCATTAAAACAGTAATGCCACTTGTTATTATTTTTTTGGAATGAAACCTATCCAGTATCAACGTTGAATAATGTCCAAATTCCAGAAGCAGACATTCAACCATTGATAGAGCCTCCTATAATATTCCTTAAGGAAGGGCATTTTTAGAAACTAGGTCTTGTGTATACTCCTCTGTGAGGTTCTGTCTTCTGGAACACAAAACGTAAGACAGGAAACCTTCAATTTAGGGATGTGGGAGTCTTGGGACCAGCACGGTTTGGGACAACTCATTGACCTCTCATGACGGTAACGTCCTCACAGGAAAATGGAGATTAAAATCTCGAGCTTCCAGGGGTAGTCTTCAGAAAAAATGACCCTCAATAGCACCAACTTGTTTCCGTCCTTTTCTCCTTCCCAAATTCAGTACCTATGCCCTTCTTTCCTCCTCTTCTCCCTCTTTCTTCCTTCCTTGTTTCCTTCTCTCCTTCCTCTGTTTCTTCTCTGTAAGACTAGGTTTCTCGACCTTTGCACTGCTGTCCCCGTGGGCTGCGTATTTCTTTATTAGGTGGTGTCACCCCGTACATTGTAAGATGTTTAGCACCATCCTTGGCTTCTACCCACAGAGGCCAATGGTGCCCTCATCTCAGGTTACGTAAAGCAGTAATGTCTCTAGACATTGTCAACCTCTGTGGGCCAAAACCTTCTCTGCTTGAAAACAGCCGCTCTCACACATACCATATACCACTGAAAATATTGCCTTAGATCTTTCACACAGTTCAAACTTATAAGATCGTTAAGATTCTGGTATTTTTATACAATTGGTAGGGATGCTCTTTAATTGATTCTTAAGACTGATGCTCTTGATTTTAAAAAGTGAAATTATATTGTTATTTTTATATCCTTACATATAGCAACATAAGCATGTTTTTTAATGGAAATGAACATGCAACTCAATGTAATTATATGAACTACTTTCACACATCTTAAAAGGAGGTTCTAATAAAGTAGAGTCAAAACAGGGTAAAAGTCAACATACAGATAAAGTTATAACATAAGAATTATTTGCTAATTTTCCATCTCAGGTATGTGACCCTAACATTCTACTCCATCATCCCTTGTACCTTCTTGAAATTCTTAAGATGAAAATAATTTTAATTATATTTATCTAAATATATTAGTAGTGGAATAGGTAGGATGATAGATGATAGATAGATGGATGGATAGATAGATCAATAGATAGATATGTTCACGATGAAAGAATATGGGAAGACCAAACACTACAGGTCTAGCTCAACCCTGAGATGATTAGGAAATATGTGCAAAAGGGAAAACTAAAATTAGGTTCCTAAAGCATGTTCTGGCTTCATCTTTCCAGGAGAGGAGATCTTAGTGCAGAGCTGAGAGACTATTAGTGTTTATATTATCAGGTTGTATTGGGACTCTTCTCAGAATTAGCCTCACCTTGGGCCATCTTTTTGCAGGTGCATGGCTCCCAACACCCAACACCGTAGCATAGTGAATTACCCTCCTTTTACAGAGGAGGAAATGGAGGTGCTTGGTGGTTACATATGTCAATGGCTCACAGTCACTTGTGGCCAAGTGAGATGGTTCCCTCCTTGCCCAAGTCTGAAGCCAAGATACTTGCCCATTCCTACTTGGTCTCCAGGCATGCACACAGCAGATGTGAGCAAGTTTGCCATATTGGATCCGTTCTGCAAGATCCTACTTGACATGGTATCACCACCCCATGAGCCTTTTGCTAAATGGAGTGATGGGTGGTTTCCACTCTTTTCCACCTATGTCCACGTCTCACACCCACCCTTTTTCTGGATGGGGAAAGGGTCACCCCTCTCTAGTTGACTTTTGATTTCCATCTTCCTTATGCTCCTGGGTTGAGTATGTGGGTAAGAAAAGGCTGAAATTAATTACATGTTACTTGTAGATATTTTTACCATTGGAAGGCAACTCTAGTTTAAATAAGAATACCTCTTGGGACACCTGGGTGGCTCAATCCTTAAGCGTCTGTCTTCAGCTCAGGTCATGATCCCAGGGTCCTGGGATCGAGCCCCGCATTGGGCTCCCTGCTCAGTGGGAAGCCTGCTTCTCCCTCTCCCCCTCCCCCTGCTTGTGTTCCTTCTCTCGATGTGCCTTTCTCTGTCAAATAAATAAATAAGACCTTTTAAAAAAATAAATAAGAATACCCCTTGATTCCTGTAGCTTTCAATTTTGCAATTATTTCTCGAATACCTGCTGTGTTCTTAGAAGAATTTAGGTGCTGTATGGAATTATTTTATGATAATAATTAAGGCTTGCGCAGATGTTAACAAGCTCTTGTCTTTACCCAGGCAGTATAGCAGTGGGTAAAACACCTAATGGTTAATATGGGATGACAGGGAGATACAATCTCAAAATGTAGAGGGTTAGGTATTCATGCGGTTTTATTTGCTCAATAGGGATTAACGTTTACTCATCTTTAACGACCTGCTTTTAGGAAACAGCACCTACACACCATTTGCTACAATTTACTTCCATAATACATCAAATTATATATCGTCTTTGTAGGAATTTAGTTGAATGCTGTGTTTGCAATTTTCTTATAATTATGGAAAAATATATCTAGTGGTTAAAATGAAAATCTTGCCAAAGTTTGGACTGTTTTATGGAATTCACTTACAATTATCCTAGATACCAAGTTAACATGTTGCAATTGTCCCTTTATTATGTAGGTATTGTTTTTGTCCCATTCATTGATTTAATGAGCACTTTTTTTTTTTTTTAAGATTTTATTTATTTATTTGACAGAGATCACAAGGAGGCAGAGAGGCAGGCAGAGAGAGAGGGGGAAGCAGGTTCCCTGGCAGGCAGAGAGCCCAATGTGGGGCTTGATCCCAGGACCCTGAGATCATGACCTGAGCCAAAATCAAGAATTACAGGCTGAACCAACTGAGCCACCCAGGAGCCGTGGACCTTGTATGAGGCACTGTGGTAGGCTCTCTGGGGAAAATGGTCCAAGGAGGCAAGCTCAGCCTTTGCCTTCTGGGAGCTTACGGTAGAAATACGAGGACAACCAACCAGCGAATGGACATCTGAGTGAATAGAAAGTACAAAGTGGGATCAGTGGCATGGAGGAAAGGAGTGGTGTGGCCATGAACAAGCCAGCTGACCTCATGTTTCAGAGGTGGATAGAATGGGCATTCCACAGTGCGGAGGTGAGGAATGGCGTCTGAGAACATCCTAGGCATGGGCCTTGGGCTTGAACGTTTGTTGGTGCGGATGCCAACCACAGAGGGGCGTGAGTTCCCTGTGGAAACTTAGAGAGTGGCAAGTTGTTCCAGTCATTGTTGGAGGGGTGAGTCAAGGTCAGTGTTGGGATAGATTCCTGTGGGCAGGGAGCAATGCGGACATCCCATCGACGGATCACTCTGTGGTCCAGCAGAGACAGGCTGCTGGCCTGAATTAGGACCTTGGTGAAGATGGAAAGTGGATGGAGCCATTTGAGAGATATTCGGGAAGAAAATCAGGAGGTATTAGTAATAGCCTTAGACTTGGGAGGTGGAAGGGTGGGAGATAGGCTGGGTGGTTGATGGGATTAAGCACGGCACTTGTGTTGAGCTCTGGGTGTTGAATGTAAGCCATGAACCGCCAAATTCTGCAGCCGAACCAATATTACGCTATATGTTAACTAACTGAAATTGAAATTAAAAAAAAAATAAGGCATTTAGACTTTGGGGAAGGGACGAGAGGATCAGATGGGCTGTCCCCTTAACTTCTGTCTGGTTCACGTACCTGCATGGAAAATCCTACAGGTGGGACACAGGGCACACTTACACAGTGTTCAAATACAGGCCCATGTAAAGAGTTGATCCTTTTCTCTTTCTATTTCTGTCTAAACAGATTATAAAGAGCCTTGTCTTTTCCTACAAGACGGCCTCATGATGTATGATTTTGGAAACCATTGCCTTCACAGCACGTGTCTTTTTGAGATGAATGCTTGGTATAAAATGCGATTCAAGGAATAATTATTTCAATATCACAACCTCCATAATAAGCAATGTAGACATGATAAATAGCAACATAACCTTATAATGTAAAAGTCCTACATAATAAATGCTAATATAAATGATACGCATTTGAAAGGAAAATTGCAGGGGGTGGGGTGGGTCATGATTTAAGGACTCTGGCAACCTCCCACGATGATATGATGTTGAATATCATTTCTGTCACATCAGGCATCATGTGATTGGAAAATGCTGCTCGAATAATAATAGTTTAAATGTGATAATATGATAAGTCCTATACCTATAAGCCCTACACCTGTCATAAACCCCATATGTACAATAAAATACTACTATTTATAAATATTATGAATATTATAGTAGGTCATATATAAATATTATGTGATACATTATATTAATGATGAAGGATGATCTAAAAGAGAACGTTTTAGGGAGGTAACTTGAGTTAATAGGAAATTATGAAACTTGGTATGGAAACTTGCTTGTGTATACTTGTCTGAATGCTGCACGCTGCCGTATTTTTAAGGATATGACAAAAGCAACCAAAGGCAACCTTTGCGATTATAAAATTGGAAATTGGATGATAGGGATATACCAATTTTTTTTCTTAGCGCTGGGAGTAATTGAGTAGACTGGCTGGATTAAAAACATCAATAGCTATGTCTTCAGGTCAGTAATGGCCCGTGAGCTATGCAAGGTGTTGCCATGGGTTACACCACCATCCCTGACGGGAAGGACCCCAGTGCCACATGATGTAAGCGTTGTCACACAGCACATCTTTTGGGGGAAGAGCAATTCCTCGATTTAATGTTGGGGGAAAGAGACGATTTGCTTTCTACCTTGTTGATCACAACCAAAAGAGGCTTGACTACTTTGATTTTCAGGTACCGCCGTGACGAATCCTTGTGGGTAAACAGAGGGCAAGCCGACTGAGAAGTTGGGGGTGCAGGGAGGGTGGGTGGGTACCATGATGGACACAAGCAAGAATGGGGATAGCTCACCGGGGGTCACCATGTGCCGTGTTTGCAGATGGGGGAGAACAAGAAAGCTCCTGACTGGGAAACTGGATTTGGATAAGAGTGTGCTGCCTTTCCTATTATGTCAGGGTGTGGTCCCCTTCCTCTGGGAAAATGAGGAAATCAAGGCAGTTGAAACATTTTATAGTAAAAGGAATGTTGCTTGGACTGAACACAGGATAGTCAGTTAGTATCATAACCAAAGCTTCTGTTTATTTGAAGGGGCTGTGCCAACAGTTGCAACATGCTTTGATTTTGTAAGATAGTATCTCTTCAGCTTATTTGCCATGGAAAAAGTTAATTGCATTTAATTCTTTAACTTGCTTTGTTATTGTGAAGCATCAAAGGAGTTCTAGGGCATTGTCCTGACAATTAACAAGAGAATGACTTACTTCTTTACCCTAAATGATGATTATCTTGGAGAATTACAATCCCTGGGATTCTTTTCTCCCCTTTTCTTTCTTTCTTTTTTTCTTACATTCTTTCTTTCTTTTTTTCTTTCTTTCTTTCTTTTTCTCTTTCTTTCTTTTTTTCTTGGGCTTCTTTTTTCCTTCTTTCTTCCTTCCTTCTCTCTCTCTTTCTATCTTTCTTTCTTCTCCCCTTTCCAATCTCTGGGATTCCTTTCTTTTCTTTTCTTTCTTTCAATTCTTTTTTCTTCCTTCCTTCCTTCTCTCTCTCTTTCTTTCTTCTCTTCTTTCCGATCCCTTGGATTCTTTTTTGGTTTTTCCCTCCCTCCCCCCAACCCCCGTCCCTGGGATTCTTATTTTTCCAATAATTATTGCGATTATGAAGACAGTAGCATTTTATGGTCTGTCTACGCAAGTCAAAATCTCAGTGCCTCCCCTGATGCTGTGGCTTTAAGAACTGAAAATCTACATACATCAAAGAAAAATAATATTGAATAACCTTTTTTTGCAAAAGTAACGGTCAAGATGTGTTTTTCAAAGGAGACTGAAGAATTTCACAAGATACATGTTTTCCTTAACATAACAAGGAAACTCACATTTTCAATCTCCTATCCATGCTATTTTACTTTTTGGACATTTGGGAAAAAAATAATTTTAATATCAAATACATATAGCCAGAAATCTATTGTCCATAAAAGAAAGTAATTCAGATAATAGTGAAGTACTTCTTAATAATTCATCTTAATTAATTCTTTAATCACAGCAATTGATGACTGTGATTAAGTCTGACCAAATTCCAATGCCTAAACACACTCCTGTTTCTCATCGTGTGCTGTGAAATCTGTGCTCTTAATCTGTGAAGATGCGTTCATTAATTTAAGATAATTACGTGAATTCAGAATTACACATTCTCCTTAGGTTATCATTGAACATGGTCCACACTCAGCAAACATCCATTGTTCCTTTGGTTCAAAAGCTAAGTAGAAACCAGTAGATACAGCACTTTGATGGACAATTTCTCTTCTTTCTGGTGTGGATTCCTAAGGGTCCCTGAGAGAAGAGTTTTATAGCCTCCTCTTGAGCAACCCGATGGGATATAAGGAAATTCTGTTCTTCAAAGGGTGACTGGGGACTTGTCTGTTTATACCAGATCATGTCCTATCAAGAGCTGATTGCCTCTTTATCTCAGAAGGACTCACCTGTTATTATGCCTCGGAATTCCTGAACCAGAGCAGAGGAAAAGAAGGTCCCGGCAGCATCCCACAGGAGTGTGTGATGTTCCCCTGGATGAATGGAAAACTGCTTGGAAATTGATGGCTGGTCTCAGGCACCTTGACAATCTTATCATAGACTCTAGCCATGGACCGTGAAAAATGGCTTCCACGGGGGCTTAACGGAGAAAATGAAGAGCTTTGCATTTTCTCTTGGCATTTCCTGCTATTGTTACAAAGGTCAGATGTGCAGTTTTAAATGTTCTGTGCACGCAGCATGACATTAAAGTGAAACTGCCTTAGTTGGCATTTTTGGCCAATTTCCAAAGGGTACCGCTTTTCACCTTTCTGCCTGCTCGTGGATTTGCAAATTTTGGCGTGTGCAAAATGCCTGCCCCGCTGTGAATTGTAGCAGGGAAGTGCTATGTGTAAGATATGGGAAATTGTGTGTAGACGAGAATAGCAAATTGAGAGTAAAAGTGACAAATTACATGGCCCCAGAAAGGAGAGGAATAAGTTGCAGATGACTCTGTCAAAGCCATTACGGAACCTCATAGTCGAAGAAATAAAAAGTCAAAAACTCATCAAGAGACGTACCCAAACACATTCACATTAAAGGAAAGTCAGGTCTATTTGACTTCATTTTATTATACTTTTGCCTGGCTTAATGACAAAAGTAAATTTGATAGTCTGTGGGCATGGTCAAATAAGCATTTTTTTACACCTTGCTAGTGGATAGAGGAATTGGTGCAGAGTTTTGAAAGGAATTTCATATTCTATATTAAAATTTGAAAAGAGACTCACTTCCCCCCAGCCATTCCTTCCCAGGACTCTGTCCGAGGTGACTTGGTGTCTCATGGGGACCTGCCACTTGGTTCTTAGATGGCCTTCTTCTTCCCATGTCCTCACATGATAGAAGGGGCCAGAAAGTTCACTGGGATCTCTTTTATATGGACACTAAGCCCATTCATGGGGACTCCACCTGCATGATCCGATCGCCTCCCAAAGATCCCATCTCGGAATACCATCCCATTGGGAGCTAGGTTTCCACACACCCATTTTAAGGGGACACAGAACATTCCATCGATGGCTGGCATGGACATCAACGTCCACTGTGACTGATGTTTTTCTCATCAGGGGAATGAGTAAATGAATTCTTGCATACACTTGTGACTATAAAATGACTTTTCATTTAAAAGAAAAAGCAAGCAAAGCAAAAGTGTGATGATCCATAATATTTACACTAACACTTAAATCCATATACGCATTATGTAAATACCTATATGTGTACATATACAAGAATATACACATATGTGTATTTCTATGTGTACACACATTTGCGTGTGCGTATACATATAAAGATGTAAAATGTTCTGCATGCGTGTGTGTTTACAAATGTGTGTCTGCATATGTCACAGCCTAAAAAGAGTCCAGAAATAAATAAGCAGTGTTCACTTCCAAGAAGGGGAGAAAGGCACCATACCTTGTGGATGCCTGGATGCATATTGCCAGAGAAAGCGAAAACCGTAATTGTTTTGATGGTTATTATGCATTCTTTGAATTCTTCACAATAACCCTGATATTAAGAAAAAAGAAGCCTGAAGGCTGTGCAGATCTACACCTGTGTGAGAACCCATAGGGCGAGCAGATGTTTAATATGCCGGGGAATAAAAACACAGGTTAGAGTTTGGACCCAGCTGATGGGATCATTTTCTCCCAAATCCATTTAGTCAAAGCTCCCTTGCATGGAAGAAAGTCACACATTGGAACAAACACAAATAACACCTTGATATTTGGGAGAGAAGTGATGAATTGTTGACATGATTGTCCCCATCAGCTCGATTTGGAGCTCTAGGCTGAGAACCTCGGAGGTTCCCGGAAGCTTTCCTGTGCTTCACTGGTATGGGGAAATCCACTCAGGGGAACATATGGCTTGCCGATAATTCTGCTTTATAGTTCTATTTCCTATTTGTCACGGCCTTTTTTTTTTTTTAAATCAGCCAAGGAATAGTACACTCTATCATTTACACCATCTTGGCTCTCAAATATTTTATTTCGTATCCTGAAAGCAGTCATTACACATGAAAACATTTAGTGTTTACATGTGCTTTCTTGTTTGGATGTTTTAAAAAATAATAGCAGCAGGAAATAGTGTGCTAAAAAAAAACAGTGATTCTTAAAGTAGGAGGTGGCAGGGTGTGGACATCCAGGGTGCTGTCCCCTGAAGGCCACCCTCACCCTGTTCCAGATCCCCTTGCCCTGCCTGCACTTCTCTTCTCGTTGTCCTTTGTCTGCCTCTTACCCCATAAAGACAAATGCTGCCGAGTTATTAGCCACCCCTGTGAGAGAAGCACCAGAATCAGCCCTAGATGCTTTTCTGAAGACCCTGGCTGATTCACATCATCAGCAAGACTGTATTTCAGTGTCTGCTCTATGGCAGGCACAGCGTGTTGCCGTGGTCCACCAAGCTTAGGGAGATCCTCACAATGGGTATTAAAACCACGTTAGGAAACGTTATGTGAGCCTGGGTTAGCAGAGTCTTCATGCAGACTTGGAATACCATGTGCATTCTGGTTAGGACCATCCCAGATAGATATAAATGCTCCAAACCAACCTGTCACATAAATATTTGAGGCAAGAGGTCGTCTATCATACAGCTGAAGGACGCGAACGTCCCTGTTCTAACACGGATACGGAAGCATTGGTGTTCTTTTGAGGCCACCAGCATTGACTGAGAGGACCCAGAAACGATGGATGCATATGAACTTCTTGATCTCCTGTGTTTGGAGGACTTCAGCTCTATTCATTATCCATCCCTGAGGTCCTCAGTAGGATCTTATCATTCCTCAAGCTTCCCCTCTTCCTGTTCTCACTGCTTTCACAATAGTGGCGCTGGGCTCCTAGTCTGCCTCCCACGTTCATAGGTCTTCCATCAAGCCTTGCAGCACTCAGAGTGCTGCCTGTTTTCAGCCTACCAGGTGTGATGCATAGGTTAAAGGGTCTGACTTGAACTCTCCTAGACACCCTCAATTCCCTCCTCTGCTTGGGTTGAGCTTATCCTGCTGACCCCAGCTCTCCGTCCATCCAGACCTCCATTTCTTTGGTCCCATAGTGTTGATCTCCAGAGCCAACAAAATTATGTCTTGGATTTGCTTCACCATCATTATGTAGTTTTTGGAAGCAATAGAGACCTCACGAATGGCTGGTGGCTCTCATAGCCATTTCCCTTGGCACCCATTCCACTATTTTCTATCTTTCCACCTTCATTGTTATCAGGAAATAGAAAAATCAGAAAATCTCCCTCTTCACAGAGAAAACAAGGAATCTGTCAGGAGTGAAATCCCCAAGACCATATAGCACAGCACATTCGCAGATCAATTTGTACCCTCCTCTCACCCACCTGTTCTCCAGAATCTGGGCAGTGCTCAACATTCCACTTGTGATTTAGAAGCTAACCCCTAGCACCAGCTCAAGTACTTCTTCCCTATCCATTGGCCATTCTGTCTTTTCCTCCCTAAACAACCTCAACCTTGTCTACCTGTTCCTTCTTTTTTTAAGGGCAGCATGCCAATCATTTTATTCCTTTTTTATGTATTTCTGCATATGCTTTTTAAACATAAAGTGTTTATTCATTTGAAATAATAATAAACCAATTCCATCTTAACAGAAATGAATAATTTTATGAAAATTCTATTTTCCCTAAATTGAGTATATTAACATTTATTTCAGGTGTATAACTTAATGATTTGGTATTTCTGTATATTATGAAATGATCAACCTGTCCAATTAACATCTCCATAATTACTATTTTTTTTTTCCTATGATGAGAGCTTTTAAGATTGACTCTAGGGGGTGCCTGCATGGCTCAGTTGGTTGAGTGACTGCCTTTGGCTCAGGTCATGATCCCAGGGTCCTGGGATCAAGTCCCATATTGAGCTCCCTGCTCAGCAGGGGGTCTGCTTCTCCCTCTGAACCTACCCCTCTCATGCTTGCTCACTCTCATGCTCTCCTTCAAATAAATCAATAAAATCTTAAAAAAAAAAAAAAGATCAACTCTACTAGCAACTTTCAAATATGCAACACAGTATTAGCTGTCATGGTGTACATTAAGTCCTCCCCATGAGTTAATTTTATAACTGAATTTGTGCCTTTGGACCCCTTTCACCCATTTTCCCCATCCCCCACCTCTGGCAACCAGCAGCCTGTTCTCTATATCTATCAACTTGTTCTTATTGTTTTTAAGATTCCATGTATAATGGCTTATACAGTCTTTGTCTTTCTCCGCTGATATATTTCACTCAGCATAATGCCCTCAAGTTCTGTCTGTATTGCCACGAGTGGCCGAGTTTCCTTTTTGCATGGCGGCATAATCATCTGTTGTATATACGTGAACCACATGTCCGTTATCTCTGCCTCGGTCTTCCCTGCTGTAAATCATGCTGCAGAGAACACAGGACTGCATAGGTACAAATGAGTGTTTTCGTTTTCTTTGGATAAATACCTACAAGTGGGATTTCTGCTCTTCATAGGATGCTTCTACTTTTAATATTTGAGGAACCTCCGTACTATTTTCCATACTGGTTACACCAATTTACATGAGGACATACACATTCCTCCTTTCATTTATAGACACATTTCTTGGAATCAGAAGTTTCATTTCCTTCTCTTGCATTTCCCCCAGAACCCATTTTCCACCCTCCTCAACCTCATGCTGAAATAATCTCATGACAGTATGGCCATGTCTACCCTGCCAAAACAATGGTAATTCCTTATCACATTTTTATAAGTGCTTGTCTCCCTGGCCCCGTCCTTACTCCCAAATTTTCATTGTGCCCCTATCTTCCATTTCTCTTCCACAGCCCCGTGAGGCCCTTCTCTACTTCCATTTGTGTTCTTAAATATCTGTCTCTTCAACATTTTCTTCTTGACCTCATTCTCGTCTTTGTAGTTACTCTATGATTTGGTCTGTCCACACCGTTTCAGCTACACATCTCCATGAATGATTCCTGTCTTTACTGGCTACCCAGGCCACTGATTTCAGTCACAGAGATTGTATTTTTAACTCCTCTGAAAAGCCTGTACCCAACACACAGACGTTGCAAACTCAACATTTCCAAATGGTGACCGATGATTTTCCTCTAAAGCCTTTTTCTCCCTTTGCTGTTGGTCTTGTTGGTCACAGGTACCCCAAACACCAGCATGTCCGAGACAAAAACCCAGGCATAATTTACTTCCTCTTTCTCACCTCTTACTGAAAAACTGTCTGTATCCCTTCACTCCTGTCTGGAAAAGATCCCCAGATATGTGCTGTCTTCTCAATGCCCACAGTGACTGCTCTTCATTCTTACCGTCATGGTCTTAGTTTGGCTGGCCACTTAAACTGCCACTCTCCTACCTCCGATTCATCCTTCATATGACTGTCATAAACATGTCCCAGTTCTCAGATCTGATGATTTCATTTCCTAATTAAAGACGAGTCATGACCAGATCTCTCCAGGCTGCCTGGTTACCATCCCAGAGAACCAAAGACCTTTGATATGAGGCAGAAGGATCTTTAAACTATGTCCATGTGTTTCTTCTCCAAGGTCAGCACCCTCCACTTGCCGCCAAAATATACCGTGTACTCCTGCCGCTTGGAACAAACTGTTCACATTCCCCTGAGTGCCCCCTGCTCCGCTACACTCCCCCAGGCCTTCCTTGTGTTGAGCTGTCTCACATGTCTTCCTCCCCACTCTCCATTTGGGGAGGTCCCAGTCCATTATTAAATCTCATAACAAATAGCTTTTCCCCATTTCATTTTCCCAGAAAATATATACAAACATATACACTATACATACATATATACATATACACACACATGCATACATGTAGACATGCATATATATACCTGAGTTCTTTGCAATATCTATGTGTTGTTCATGCTTAAGCCATTCGTCTTTTTCAAATACTACTTAGCAAATGATGTCTGGATGGACCAATGCATGAAGCAGATGCCTCTTTGCCAAATTACAGAATATTAGAACCACAGCATTGCCTTGGGTGAAACCAGGCTAAAAAGGGGGCAGGGGGAGCTGGGATTTATTTTTATTTTTTATTGGAAAATTATCCAGTACATTATGAAAAATGCTCATTTGTTTCATTTGTGCTAAGTGGCAAGAATTTAACAGAGAATGGGGCAAGAATGGTGTACGCCTTTATGCATCCTAGCATAGTTGAAGAACTGTCGGGGGTCTTGTGGTGTTTTACTCTGTCTTTGATAAAACTTGCTGTGGTCACAACTGTATGTTGGCAACACGACTCCATTTTTGGAAAATATGATCAATGTACTCTTTCTTTCATCTTGCATCACCTAGCATTTTATCCTTCTTGGGATATCTGTGCTGAGCTTCAGTTTCTGGTTTCTAGAATACGGGCAGGAGGTGGAGGGAGGGATGGAAGGAAAATATTTCTTGCTGTAATGGTACATAGTTATGCCTTCTGGACCTGCTATCTTTTTATGGCTTTGATATGGGCAGTGCTTTTCTTGGGAGTGGTTTGCCTCTGGTCCTCTCCCAGCTTCTCCCCCAGGGAGACAAACCCTGTCCTCTTATTGCTGTGGCCATCTTGTCTAGCAAGCCTGCCAACTGGGAAGAAGGTCTGCTCTGATGCATCCTCTCACACTGAGGCTTTGCCTGCATCAGCCAGACTTGAGTCTAGAAGCTTCTACTGCAGGGAAGAGTATCAAGGAGATCTCTCCCTGGGAGATCCCCCTAGGAGACTTTGCATTTGGAAGTACTTCTCCATTAGGTACCTCTCCACCATGGGGTAGACCAGCTGTCATGTCTGTTGCTCTGCCTACTTTGCATTTTCTTTCGGTCAAGAAAATGCTTATGGGGGTCACCCATAAGTATTGGGTGGCTCCGTATGGCTCCTATGGCCCAGTTGCTTAAGTGTCTGACTCTTGATTTTGGCTCAGGTCAGGATCTCATGGTTGTGGGATTGAACCCTACGTTGGGTTCATCACTCAGCAGGAAGTCTGTTTGAGATTGTCTCTCTCCTCTCCCTCTGCCCCCACCCCCCCCATGGCTCTGTCTAAAATAAATAAAAAGATCTTAATATATATTTGTTTATGAAAACCTGATAACCATGTGCATACAGTTAACATTTAAAATTTTGGCTCTGATGTCCTAACACAGAGTATACCTGCTATATTAATTGGCGACAATTAGTTTGTTTTTTTTTTTTTTTTTAGTTTATCAGGCTTTTTAAACATAAGGTTCATGTTTTTATTAAATACAATAGACATTTACCCGCATTGCAATAAATGCTATTCGAACAAATATAATGTAGAAAAAAGGAAAAGAATTGCAGATCCTATCCATGTTGTTTGTGAAAATCTATCCATAGGCACTGAATGGAGAGAATTACTATTATACTCAAGTAATTATTACTATTATTCCATACCATAATATCAGGTGAATTTTTGCTTTGGTGCTGATTCTTACATATATTCTTATGAGTTCATTTTGATAGACTGAGGATGTATTTAGAGACTCACCCATCAACACACACATATGTGTGTTTATCTGACTAATTACATACATAGGCATGAAAAAAACACACACCTCTAGGCAAGCCCCACCTGCTTCCTTCCCCTTCGATAGGAGGTTGAGGAATGAGAATTCTCATCTCCCTCTTGTGTTCTGCGTTCTCTGTTCCCTTCTGCCCTGTCTGGGATGCACGTTGTTATCACCTGCATATCTCAGTGATTCCCGTGACACTAACGTGTCCTGGGTGTGTGTGTGTGTGGGGGGGGGTAGTGAGGGTGTCCTTACAAGCTCTCCTTGAGAGGGAAGAGGAGAGAATGGGTTTCTTCTGCACAAGAGGGAGAAAACGAAAGTAGAGATCATACCTTCTAAACCTCATCTTTAAGACGTGGCTCATAACTGGTCAAATCAGTAGCTGATAGCTGAGAACGGGAAGATTAGGGACAGGCTTCTGGACGGAAGTCGAAACCCTTGCCCAAGATCCTGCCACCATCTCCACTACCGTACATGCACTTTCTCTCTCCATGAGATCGGAGACCCCCAGACATGGCTTATCAAAGCACGACTATTCCATTAAATACTATAATCTTGTATCAACCAGGTCAATTTGTTTCCTAAAGAAAGGCACTATTGCTGTCATTTTCCAAGGGACAATTTCCAACCTAAATAGAATCCTCCCAAATAATAGAGAGTTTGCTTTTGGTCAATTTTGCCTGAGTGACTTTATGTAAACACGCCAAACCCTTGAGAATACGTTTATATCAGAAAAGAGAGATGTGTTCCTTAAATTTCACTTAAATTTCAATTTCCAAATTGTTATGAGACTCTGAGGCCATACACATTTCCTATATCGTGTTTAGTTCAGGCTGAAGATAATTTTGCATCCTTGGATGGAGATGTTCTTCACTTGAGACCTGTGGATCCCCAGGAAGTCCAAAAAGTACCCCTTAACATGTGTGACACTTATGTGAGTCGGTGAGAATGTATTTTGTCTTCAGAGAATTCTGTGACCCAGAAAAGGTAGAATCCCTAGTTACGTTCAGAATATCAGGACCAGTCACTTGGGATGTAGTGGGAATTTCTTCTTAGTATTTGTGAGTTGGAACCATATAGGATTGTCATGTGCTTGGACCTATACCTGTCAATTACTGTCATTTCCATGTGACTCCCTTCTGTGGTTTTCATACATTCATATTCTCTCCTTAACATTAAGCTCCTCCACACGACAAGGGGTATAACAGCTTCATGTCCTCACCCAGCAATTTGTAGAGAACGTGACCAGGAAGAGAAAACCTTTTCATGCTGAAGAAGTTGGGCGTTTGAGTCAGACAGGTCTTGTTTGAAATCTCTCCTGTGTGCTCTGGAGGGAGTTGGTACAGCTCTCCGCAACACTGTGGTAATGAGTCCGCAGAGGGTTATGGTAAGCATTCTTAGAAGGTGGGCATTCACAATCAATGTCAGTTCCCTTTCCCCTTGGGTGACAAGACAGCAGGATGATCTCCATAGTATTTTAAACACATAATTGCACTTACATTTACTGACTGCTTACTAGGTGTGCGATGTGATTCTATGTTCCAGGAAACTCGCTCTCATAGGAGACACACAGGCCCAAGTCCCTACTATGTGCCCAACCCTGAAGACAGAGCCGTCATGAGCACTGACCGCTCTGTTCCATCCTGGTGCACATGTTCCAACGTGGGGACGTGAAGTCACAAAGATAGGCTCCAGAATAGAGAATGGGCCAAGTTGTGCAAGATACGTGACCTTTGGGATCACCAAAGCAGGATGAGGGGTTGGAAGTGGTTGAGGAGGATCTGGGTAAGGACAGGCATCTGGGCTAGGAGGCGTGTGAGAGGACAACTGAAGGAAGCTTCATTCAGTCTACCTAGGAGGGTCAGAAGGCAATAGCGTGCGTTAACTCTATTATGGAACCTGAGAATGGCAGCAAGCTAACTCCGTAGAGATCACCTGAGGTTTGGGACTCACAGCATGTTAACAGTGACCCTCATGCTCCCCGGCATGACCAAAGAGCAGAACACATCTCCGTCTCCTTCCCCCCCCCGGCATGTCCCCCATGCAATTCCTTTGTTCCTCCTCTGCAACAATGACTAAGGAAGCAACAGAAGAACCCTCCTGAATGCTTTCAGTCTAATGCTCAAATTCTCCACACTGTCTTATAATTTGCTCTCACTTAGAGAATGGTCAGTCTTGTTTTTGTGGCTGGCATCATCAGAGATCACTGGGTAACATCCTGGACATGTTAGGGTTGACAGGATCTTGTGAGCATAGGATTAGATGGTCTGTTCTCAGTAGTCATGGAAACACTCTGTACCTTTGTCCCTCAACCCAACCAGCTGGACCAGGGTCAGATGCTAGATGTCATGAGGGATCAGAAGTTAGTGGAGAAGGACCAGCTGGCTAGGGACAGCCCCCGACAGCAGACACAGCACAGATGCATGGGACCATGTTAAATGGCGGACGTATAGGCTTAGTAACTGCCTGTTCATCCCATCATTCATGTATTTGTTCATTCACTCAATCAGTGAATATTGATGAGCTATTATTCTAGACTCTGAGGACATAATAGTAAACAGGATACAAACGGTCTTTTCCTCACCCAAGTTGGAGAGGAAGCAGATACCCCAGTAAACAGATTTACGAAGGACGGTTTTAGATTGGGTTAGGAGCTATAAAGCAAATCAGAACATGAAAGAGGTATGTGGGATGGGGATACATTACATTTTCTGACCAAAAAAAAAAAAAAAAAAAACCCAACAACACAAAGAACAAGACAAATATATCCCAGACAGTTTTTTGGGCTAAACATGGGTCTTTTTACCACGTGAGACAGGCTTGCAAGTTGGCTACAATTTAATCAAACTTAACGGTAGGAGTTCAGGGTTGAGCTGTAGGGAACCCAGCTTCCTTTGTGCCTAGTGGGATTACAAAAGGGGCACATTGCTTAAATCCCATTTGCTGTTTCCAAAGCTGGTGATGGGCTAAAATGAAGAGTCTCTTATCATTGGCCAAGCAACGAAAATTGCACTGAACCTGGCAAAGGGCGAGTATCTTCTTATGAGCCCTTGTGTTTTCATAAGCCAAACTTCTGTATTAATTTCCATTTTGGGTGAGTCCGTAGATGGTCGGATAATTAGCTGGATGTTTCTGAAGTAGGAGGAAGGTAGATGAAACGAAAAAAACAACAAAGGGCAATTCTTATTTAATACTAGGGAAGAAATGTTGATTGGACAAAATTTTAAGGAGAAACAAGATAATTTTGGTGTGTACAATGGTAAAATTTTGGAAGGCGATACTATTGATGCTAAAGAGAATTATGAGAAAAGAGCATATGAAATATATTTGAATCCCATGATATAAATTTGTCTCTATGCACCAGTCACCCCAAATTTCAATGTAAACACTTTCAAGTACCCACCTGGGAAAATGTCAGAATGGCAGGTGGGATAACACTTTTTGCATTTAAAACATATGTAGGAGTGAAAGGAAAAAGATAAAAAAAAAACAACTAAATTTAGAATTTTAATGAAAGAACATATTGGAAATATGAAAACATTATTTAGGACTTTGTTCTTTTAGGGTCTGATCACAGATGATGCTAAAAATAGTCTTTTTTGTTGTTGGCATCTATTAAATGAGCACACTGAACACAGAGAAGCATCAGCAAGAAAAAAGAGCAGTAGCCCGAAAGACATGGTGTCTCCTCATTTCTCCTCTGTTGAGGAAATAAGAAAGACCTACAAGGTTCATCTAATTTTTCAGTGTTTTATTTCACTGGTGAAAGAGTCGTGCAATTGGGCAAACCCAGGGTCTTCATCTGCAACTTTCCTCCAAGGTACAAGGTGCTAGCTTTTCACGCAGATTTTCATCGAGGACTTGGTGAAGAGAGAACCACAACCCTGGTCTCAAACAGTATTCATCCGGCTGAGGGTTAGCCAAGCTTAGCTGCTAAGAACTGAGAAGAGCTGGGCCATTCTACATACGTTTGGTTCCATAAAACTACAAAACAATGCCTCAAAACAACTGGGAAAGGGGCCAGATTCGTACAAAAACTCTTCGTTCCCAAATGAGAATGTAGGAAGCCCTTTTCATCTCACATGTGGCTATGGATGGAGTTGCACTCCTGACAGTAGTTGCTGATTTTGCTAGGCTGCATGCAAGGCCAGTTGATGGGGCTATTATCAGGGCATTTTTGGTTTCTGTGGCTCTGTATTTACATTTGAGGGACCTGTGATGGTCAACATTAATTCCCATTGCAACATTTTACGAAGGATCACCGGAACCAGTTCCGTCATCCCCCAGATGCTCAGTAGCTGAGCCATCCTGTCCAGCCGATGGGCAGGTATCAGATCATCCTGGAATGAGAGTTACACAGAGATTTTTGCAAGCAGAACTGGCAAGCATGGAAGCTAATTTTAATGACAGTGGTTGGAAGTGAAGAAGAAGCTTAGTCTGGGGAGATTTCATTTTGCTGGCTTGAGCGATCCATTGAGAAGGGAGAGAAAACAGGAAGAGTTGTTTCTAAGCGTCCCTCACTTCTTACCTCTCCTTCCTTTGTCCCTTTAATGCTTATTAGTTCCAGATCCCATTGCCTTTTTTGCTGGCCACATCTCCCTCCATGGAGCCACCATCTTTGGGGATTCACCTAGAGTTATCTTTAGGAAAGTCAGATGGGTCACCTTTCTTTCTTTCCAAGCACTGTCCCAATTCCCTGTTCTTCACAGTACCAAGTCCTGTCCCCATCTATGGTGAGCCGGTTGTAGAAGACCAGGTCAGCATCTTGATGGGCCCCATACCCCTTCCTTCAAAATTCTGAACAAATGCAACATTTCTGTCTCCAACCTGGTCAGGTGTGGCCATGCTGACTCACATGTATCTTTCTTTTTACTTTCCCAAGGCTCTTACTTGCATTCGGTTAATGGCTCTCTTGACCATCTTGCCTATACAAGAGTGGGCTCTTCTGTGTGCCTCTGTAGGGCTTGGCATGTAGTGAGCTCTGTAGAAAGGATTGTTCAGCTACTAGAGTACCCTTTGCTGTGATCACACTGTACATTCATCCTACTGGTTCCTGGGTATCTCTCATCTGTACCTTGGCTCTTGGTTCTTCATGAATCAGTATGATTGGTATGAGCATGACAATCATACAGACCTATGTTTCATTCTTACTTCCTCATATCATTGTTTTTTTTTCCTGCCTGGTCAATGGTTATTAACTTCCCCTCTGGAATTCTCAGTCTCTTCATCTTTTAATTTTGGTAGTTGTTCCTACTACATATCATTGGTAGAGTGATTGGGTGGCTTCGGACATGCAAAATGTCCGTGCATAAATGTAACGTGACCTTCACCCTCATGAGAATCTGATTTTTGTCTGTCTACCTCGATGCTCCTTTCAGCCAGATGAAGGGCATGACAACAATGATCCTGGCCACTCGGCTTACCATAAAGAGGGTCTCTGTTTTAGTAAATCACATCTGGATCAGGAAGAATCCAAAAGAACTACAAGAATCCATAAGGGATGCCACAGCCTTAGGCTTCCCTGAGGGTAGTGCCTTTTGGAAGTGACACAGTCCCTGTGAGGATGCTGGCATCTTTGTTTATGTGGTATTTATAAGAGCTATTCAGTCCTGTGAAGCCTGGAGTTTCTCTGCTAAGGAGGAGTTAACCCCCCATGGATGAAGACCTTGTAGACATCTTGTGTTTGTACCTGAGCTGTCAGCTTTGGGGCAGATGGCTCCCGGATGCCTGCTGGAGCTCTGTTGAGAAGTTCAGCTTTGTTTTTGTCCTTCTGAGTTGGCTAGCACCGTGATGACTTTTGGAGGTCTTGTGATGTTCCATATTCAATTAAACCTTGGGAGGCCCCCACTGGGCATAAAACAGCTTGGGTCAGGGTCCATTATCACAGAATACAGGCTTAACAATTAGTTTTCTCTCTGAGGCTTCTTCTTTGCTTAGGAAACATATTTCTTCCTCATTAATCACTTCTAAATCCTGGAATCTTTCTTGGTCTTTTGTATCTCTTTCTTGAACTGTTTACTCTGTCTTCTCATTTTTCTCTTTTCTAGCTTATAATGCATTACCCCATAACTACCCTCCCATCACCTTACCTTTGTTTATGCTGCTCCTCTGCTGTATCACATACTCCATGAGAGTAGAGAGCATGCCTTACCTGTCTTCCTTCTTCAAAGCATGAGCTACTATGCTAGCACACTCAATTATCTTTCATGAGCATCCCTGTTATTTTGAAAATAGGGACACAAATTTAGCAAGAGTGTCAGAAGTCCTCTAGGTGTAATTTCACCACTGAGGGTAACACTAGGATCCACCATAAATACTCAACTGAATCCTAATTTATTCTAATTTTAAATATTTAAGCTTGGTGCTAGCATTGTCACTCTCTCTGAGTCACTAATCCATTTCATCAGCAAATATATATTGAGTTCCAAATCTCTACAAATCATTGCAATATGTGCCAGTGGGTAAATGTGCAATAAGTCAGTTCCTACTACTGTAAGGGAAATAAAATATGGGAATAAGAGGAAATATTATTTCCTGGACAAGGTAAGGCAATGAATCTGGGCTTCTGTAATGGGGATATGAGGGAAGCATAATCCTGTCTGGATTGTAGCATTAGGAAAAGAATCATAAAAGAGGTGAATTTTAACTGCTTCCTAAGGGAAATATACGAAGAGGAGACATCCAACATTGTGGTTGAGGGACTGTTGTAAGTTAGCTGTCAGAATAAGAAAATGGGAGGCATAACTTCGGAAGAACAAAGGATCCTTCTTGTCTAAAGCAGAGTATATATTTCAGGATGGAGCAGAAAGGGAACCTGTGGCTAGATTCGGGAATGATCCAGAGTATAGTGAATATGGGAGTAAAGTGGTTGAGCTTAATTGAGGTTATAGATAAGATTGACCCTAGATTGAGAGATGGGTCTCTCAGGATTGATTGAACAAAGGTGGAGGAGAGGAATTGGAGACTCCAGTGTTAGGAGGTTAGGGCAGAAGGTCAGTGAGGGATGAGGCAGGATTGACAAGGGGTCTGGAGACAGTAAAAGGGAGAGTGGATAAACACAGGGGTCATCCTGAAGGTGGACTCCACATGACAGCAGTTTTGCTGTCTGAACATCTGGATGTCACAAATACTTATCTTTGGGTTGGTTTTCTTTTCTTTTCTTTCATTTTTTTTTCCTGCGAAATAAACTGAACCACTTAACATCACAAATCATGGCCTCCAGATGTGGACTAATAGCCCTCCAACAGTTCTATTTCTAGAATTACTCCTCCATTTTACTCTTACATCCTATTCCTCCATTTCTTCTAGGCATGGGGTTAGCTTTACAATTTTCAAGTTATCGGCTAATCCCAGATCTTCCTCCTGACTTGTGTAGGTATGTAAGCCTCCCCTTAGCATTGGCCACAGCCCCCTACTCTCCTTGCTGCTGTCTTGTTGAGTCCACCTTAAGGATGACAGTCATCAGCTGTCCATGGTACTGAATTTATAATGGCGGTGTGGCCCTGACAAGCCAAATCCTTGGAGTATGCAAAAGGATCCCCCAGTGCTAGCTGCTTTTTAGGCTTTCAAGCTCTCTTTGAGTATCTTCATTAATGATATTGGGCAAAGGGCCCATTGTCCCTGTTAGAATTCAAATCTTGCTCATGACAAATTAAGGGCAGGATTTCAATTGACATTGGAGATTTCTCCAGCCACGTTAAAGACAATGCATTTAAATGATGTCATGCTGTGTGACAAGGTACACAGTCGCTGGCTGTGACCAGGATCATGAGGCTATCCATTGGATGAGGGCTCCCATCCCATCCCACTCAACCACAGGGAAGGAGAAGAAAAACTATAAGCAGGTATAATGTGCCTATGTCCCTCTTCATTTCTTACTGGAGTGGCGGTTCTCACGTTGGACAATCTTTTGCTTCACTGGTGTTAGATTTTGTTCTAGACCCATATTTTGCTGTTGTTATAAAAGTGTTGTGTTTAACTTTTAGTTAATTTAGATGAGCATATTTTTCCCTCCCTCCACCGCCAATGATCCAGAACATGAAAATAATCCCAACGACCAGGGATATCGTCTTTTGGCTGCAATTATTACCTTCTTAATAGTCCTGAAAACATTATGGCTTTCTGTCTTATGCAGAGATAACTTTCCTACTGTCGTATGAAAAGATATCATACGAACTGAGGTAGAAAATGAGTTTCAAATGGGTGTGGCTTGATGTTTTCTATGAAAGAGGTAGCTTCTGTGCCTAAGTCTGTAGGAAATCTCTACAGAGGGAATGAACAGAATGCTAATTCTGTTCGTATAATGCTACACGTATAATGCTAAACGAAATAAGTCAGATAGGGAAAGACAAATACCATATGATTTCACTCATCCGTGAAATTTAGAAACAAAACAGATGAACATATGGGAGGGAAGAGAGAGAAGGAAACAAACCATAAGAAACTCGTAAAGATAGAGAATGAACTGAGGGTTGATACAGGGTGGAGGGGGGTCCTATGAGTTAGATGGGTGATGGGCATTAAGAAGTGTACTTGATCCCTTGAGCCCTGGGTATTGTGTGAAAATGATGAATCACTGAGATCTACTCCTGAAACCAATATTGCACTGTATGTTAACTAATTAGAATTTAATTAGAACTAATTGAAATTTAAATAAAATTTTGAAAAAATTAAAAAATGTAAAAACTAAAATTTTAATATATTTCAATATTAAAATAATATATATTATATATTGATATATTTGGGGACTAGCTAAATGTTCAGTATAAGCTCTTTAGAATCTTATCAGTTTTAATACTAACACGTATTTCTAAAATCTTTCATGTGCTTATTTTAAGGGTGAGACACATTCTTGTTTATTGGCGTTGGTGTTGTTTTTGCTATTTTCCTGCTCTGCTACTCTCAGGAATGGGGACATCCTAGTGTGGAATCAGGCACCTAGGCAAAAAGCTTCATGACTAGGGCTTGAGTTGATTATAGTGGCTTTTTGTTGTATTAGAGTCATACATCATTATTTTCCACCCGTGGAAACTTGAATTCCATCCAATTATCTCATAGATGTATAACCATCAGGCATTTCTTATGTCAGCCATCCAGAAAGTTTGGCTTCATTTTTCATTTCAGTTATGAACAAAAATATCCTGAATTTTCACAGTGAAAATTCTCTTCTCAAAAGTCTCACCTCATCCAAGGGCATGTCTTGTTACAAACACAAATAGCATCAATCCAGTTGTTGGAGACCTCTCCAAAATGATGAAAGGTGGTTTATAGATGCTGGTTCTGGGTGAGCTTTTGGATTTTTATGCATTTCTGGGTGATTTTTTTTTAAATTGTTGGGGCATTGTTTGAATTTTCTGTTGTACTTTCAGTATTACTTTCTGAGGTTTGAGATCTACAAGAAAAGAATTCCTGATAATAATTAATGATCATTAACCTTCCTTTGTAACAGTAATTGGCTGTGCAAGTACTTTGGACTATTATTAGTACATTCATAATACTGTTTTCAGGTTTATATCCCCATTTTTTATTTCATTTTCTTTCAACTTTTTGTTTCCATAAGTCTTGTCCCTTCAATCTGTAGCGCCAGATCTGTGCCTTTAATTCTTTTATGTCTTCCTTAACACTCAATGGGATATCACTCTCTCCTGGATGTTATGTGATGTGGCTTTATTCTTCTGGGATAGAGTATCTGTTTACACTGTTGCTTACAGATGAAGGTTGTGATTTATTAGGAAAATGATTGGACCTCAGTTCAGTGAAACTCAAGCATTCCAACAGAATTTCCCACCGAGGGCCAAACCATCCTGAGATCTGGTCACGTGGCTCAGCTGGACTAATACACTTTCCCAACCTGCTTGGAGTGGGTGGGGGATAGGGGGCATCAGAGATGAATGGGACCCAGGAGACACCTATGGAGTCTTATGGAGATGAATTCTGAGAAATCTTTCTTATAATAAAAAGGACCCAAACATCTTGTTCCAATTGCCTCCCTTACCCCTACCTGGTTGTGGTGGACCCGCATGGTATTCTCACATCAGGAGCTGCAAGCTTGAGGACAAGGTGAAAACCCAACAGCCAAACATGGCGGAACTGTGAGAGAGAAAGATGACATGAGCTCCTGGAGGCATTGTGGAATAGCTGAGTTACAAACCTCTCTCTCTGGTCTTCTTGTCAGGGGAAAAAATACATCTCTTTGTTCTTTTTAACATTCCTGGTTTGGACTTTTCCAGATGTGCTGCCACATACTTCCCAATGACAACTGTGGTCTTTAATCAATGATAAGATTTTATGTGCTAACATAAAACTGTCCAGGAAACACCAAGATGAAGGCTGTGATTCATTAGGAAAATGATTGAACCTCAGTTCAGTGAAACTCAAGCATTCCAACAGAATTTCCAACGTTCCCAGGAAACACTAAGAGACTGGACTTCGAAACCTGGATCACAGAGATGACAAAATGCTCAAAAGCTACATGGATGAACCACCGATTATTGGGGATGTGAAAAAGGACATTTATTTTAGTTTTTAAGTGAAGCAAATGGTGCCAAAACACAATTTCTTCTCTCTTTTGCTTTGGAGGCACCAGAAGCCAGGAAAACAGTGGAGAAAGACTATCACTGCAGTTTCAGTTTAAATGATTGACTCCAACGTGAACACGTAGTCCATTTGTCTCCATCTGTTTTAAGTTTTTGCAAGCAGCATGAGGGTGAGACACTGGTGTAGGCGGTAAAAATAATACTGGGACATGCAGGTTGTTCTAGATCCTCTAGCTCATGCCCACCTGAAAGGCGTCAGGTCTTCGATATGTAGACCGTGGTATGAAGCAGCACTAGCCTAACCGGGCAAGTCCCTGGAGATATGCCATAACCCCATGTGAACATAAAACCCTGCAAGAGAATTCTAGTCCAGTGAGCCCAACGGAAGTACGATATTGGAGTGAAGGAATGTACAAGGTCAAAGCCTTTTTTTAAGAAAGAACACATATTGTGTGTGTGTGTGTGTGTGTGTGTGTCCCTTCCAGGGTGAAAGTGCTATCATATTCCCATCAAATGAACATAACAGCAGAAAAAGGGTAAGATGAAACAGAAATGACCAAAACAAGAACAAGAAGACGTCCAACAAAGGATAATGGGAAGGTGAAGGAGATCTCTGAAGGACGTGAGGACCACAACATCACTCCACACAGGACACGGGAATGAAGGAAGCCCTGATTTGCCACAAAGTCAGCTCTATCATGGATGAACATGGTTGCTGAATGGTGGCTATGAAACTCCGTGCCTTTTGAGAGTTTCCTGAGTCAAAATTGCATGCATTGGCTGGTTTATTTTCTTGACTAGGATTTAATCAATGAAAAAAAAAAAACAAAAACCCTATGAAAAACGCAAAGCCACATGGAAACAAAATAAAACAAAACAAGATAATATAATATAATGTAATAACAAAATAAAATAAAATAAAATAAAACTAAACCAAATGAAACAAAATAAAACCAAACCCACCAAGACTCTAAATAGGGCATACAAAGACGACAGGAGAGGGGCTAGTAGGTAGACTCTCAGACCGACATGAAAATGTAGGGCCAGAAGAAGGGCTGAGAACCTGGAAGAAAGAGAAGACACAGAGATGACAGAATGATGGGACACTGAATGTCTGGTTCGGAGATGACGTTCATAAACATAGGAAATCACTGAAGAGGAAGAGAACACAGGAACACTGGATGCACAGAATGTCAACATCAAAACACGATGAATAATTTAACACCATGGGAAAACATTTATATCTCACTAAACCGTCTTAAGAGACATCAGGACATTGAATATTAGACCGAGTCCAGTGTCTTTTAAAAAATGAATAGCCTACTTAATGATCAATCCTAAGTTTATTCTAATTTGTTTAAAACCACCTCTTTTAATCCTAGCTGAGCATCTAATTGAGTTGAATGTTAAAAATGCTTGACATGTTTTATTTATGACTTTTTACATTTTATTTTTAATTTTTAATTTTTTTAACTTTTTACATTTTAAATCAGAAATTTAGAGACCTTAAAAGCTGTGGTAAAGACAAAACAAATACTCTTACTGTGTCAAGAATCTTTCCTGACCCATGTTACATGGTTTGCATAGAGAGAGTTTTTAAAAGAAAGAATAGATTTTACTTTTTGATGCACCAAAGCCAAATTTCAAGAGATTGAACATTGGGTTGAGCTTTGAAAAGGCGACTCTAGCTGTAGACAGAGCATCGTAATCAAATATCCAATCAGGGGGCGCCTGGGTGGCTCGGGGGATTAAGCCTCTGCCTTCGACTCAGGTCATGATCTCAGGGTCCTGGGATGGAGCCCCGCATCCAGCTCTCTGCTCAGCAGGGAGCCTGCTCTCCCCCCCCCCCCCGCCTGCCTCTGCCTACTTGTGATCTCTGTCTGTCAAATAAATAAATAAAATCTTAAAAAAAAATCCAATCAGTTGATGTCCAAATCTTCCAATGTCCTCCCAAAAAACTTGGATGATAAGATAGGATAAAAGTGAGCATTGGGTGTGGTTTAATTATCTATACTGTTTTCTCTCTCTCTCTCTCTCTCTTTTTGAACTTTTCTATGTTTCCTAAAGTTCTACAATAACACGTACTAGGTTTTCATCAGAAGCAATGATAATGTTGCTCACTTCGGCAGCACATACACTAAAATGAGAAGCAATGGTAATGTCTTTCTCTTTGCCCATCCATTTGTGTCTTACGAAGAGCTTACCGAGAGTTTGTGTTCCTGCCTGCTTCTCATGGGCATCCCCTGTCTTCTACTCATTACGCCCTTGGTCCCAGTTTCCACGTGTATCCGCACAAACACACATGCACACAGACCTCACCTAAAAGGCTTCTCTCTCCTCTGGGGTCTCTATCTTTAGTGTTCCTGCAGCCCCTCTCTCCCTGGCTTTACGATGAGATGACTACAAGTGTGCTTCCTGGAATGGAATGGCTCCCAGGAAAAGAGTGCTGACCTCTCTTCTCGGAGATGGTGAGACAGAGCACAGGTCCACATGTTTCTAAGGTGGTGTGGCATTTGTTCTCCTGTGAAAGACAGAGGTTGGCTTTAAAAGTCTTGAAATCCATTTCCCAGGTGTGCAGCTCCTTTACGAAGCTGCAGCAATCCAGGGAAGGTGATGGCAACATCTTGGCAAAGTCAAGCCCAGCTTTCCAAGAAACTTCTAGGAATCTGAGATTTCTAAGGCTCCGTAAGGATGACGCTGGAGGAAAGGAGGCACAGAGTGGTGTGGGATGACAGAAATAAAGGAACAGTCCTCAGGAGACCAGAGAACACATGGCAGTTCAACAAGTTCAACAACTTGTTACTCGAAGGAATATAGATTCACTGAGTGTATCCCAAAAATAGGACAGAGATAAGAAATAAAAGCAAATATCAGTTCACCTGTGACAGAAACAAAGAGCCAAGTGAGCAAATCAAGGCAAAACCACCTGCATGACTGGAAAGGACCGTTTGAATAATTATGCTTCAATAACCTTGGAAGGGCATCTCAAGTATTTTTGTATTTGCTAAGCACGTTCTGTACATTTTCCCGACTTGTCCTTAAATGGTTCTCTCTGACCTCACCTGAAATTCAGCTTTTCAAAGAGTTTATTCTCCAAGATTTTTAAACGTTCTATTTTCATGCTTTACAGAGGAGGATAGCATTGTATCTTTCCAGAAACAACATTTGCATTGTACTGCTTTTGAATATTTTATTTTTATTTTTGATTCTCTCTTTCACATCAGTTTTCTAAGGAATTTGTAGATACATCAAGGCACCCAGTAGAAAAAATTTCCTGCCTAGTGCAATTTATATTCTGTGGGGACCCTGAGAAATAAATTTAAGAATTAAATAAGTTACATATTATTTTGGAAGGTGAGGGGTGCTATTATAAAAATGGAAAGGGGAGAAGGAGAATCAGGATTACCAAGGAGAGTACACATGAAGGCATGGTGGCCAATCTGACTTTACTGAAAAGGAAAAGTGTGAGAAAAGAATTGAAAGAGATGAGGCAGGAAGCCTTTGATGATGTACCAGAAGGGTATGCCAGGCAGGTGGAAGGTACCAGTGCAAAGGCCCTGGGGTAGAAGCATTCCCATTGTGTTGTGGAAGATTGCTAGACAGCAGTGAGTGACTGGGATCCAAGTGGGATGAGGACATTAAGAACTTCGACTTTAATTCTGGGAACAAAGGGAGAAAAATTGGAGGCATTTCAGCAGAGGAGTTGATTGACATGGTGAGATGTGTTTTAAATAACCACTTTAGCTGTCTTGCTGAGATTACCCTGTAGGGGCAAGAGCAGAAAGCAGGAGCCTGGTCAAAAGATTCATTTAAGAGTCTCCATGAGAAATTATCACCCTGCATCTAGGATGGGAGTAGTGAGGTGAAGAAAAGTGCTTGGATTTATTCTATTTTTGAAAAGAAGATTCTCAAATGATTTGCATGTAGGATGTGGGGAAAGGAAAAGAATACAAATTTGTTGACCTAAGCATGGAAAAGGAAGGAGGTATTCATGGATGAAATTGGAGAAAGTCCTGGTGAAAAGAATCTTGAGGATGAGTTGAGGCTTGAGAGTTTGACTTCAAAATGCATATAGGTCATCAAAGACAAGATGTCCCAAAGATGAGTAGATGTCCGAGTTTAGGGGAATCTAAAGAGACAGGTCTGTGCTGAGGAGGAAAATGTTGGACCACTCATCAAAGGTGGTATTTAGAGTCATGAAGAGTCTGAAAACAGAAATAAGAAAGGAGAAAAGTCAGAGTCTGGAGCCCACCAACATAGCAGCCTGCGGCTCACTGGCAAGTTTTACTAGAGTAGCAGTAATTTTGGTGGTGCATTACGTGTATCAGCCTGGTTGGAGTAACTTTAGTGGTGAGTAGGAGCATGGGATTGAAGTCTGGGTGTATACATGACAATTCTGAAGTGATTTCCTATAAAGGAGTAGAGAGCTAAGGAACAGTTGGAAGGGTATATAAACCCAAGAGAAGGTTATTGTATTTTTCATATGATGGAAGATCTAACAGCACGTTTGCATGCTGTAGGAATGATCTAGAGGCATATTGTATCAATCAGTTTAGCGTACCTTATGCTGCATTAACAAATATCCCTAAAATGTCAAGGACATATGACTAGAGAGGTTTATTTCTCTCTAATGTTGTGTGTTCTTCAGGGATTTTCTTCATCTCTTCTCCATCTCCTCTTTCGAGGACACAACCTGAGGGTGCAGACACATTTCTTTTTTTTTTTTTTTT